>OX639998.1:53447461-53724866 GCA_951828415.1 Anomoia purmunda | reverse complement strand
CATACATACATAGCATCAAATTGTTAATACATTGAAAGGCTACGAAGGAAGCAGCGATTTCATTTCATGGGGGGTGGATGTAAGTTCACCGACTTTAATGGATGAAAATGAAGTTAAGCCGAACTCAATTTAGTGCATATCTTTAGAGTTCATAGTCAGTTGCCACATAAACCACAAACTCACACACACACACACACACACACACACACAGGCACAGGCACATGCACGGTGGACCCAGCGGCATTCATTGCTTATTTTCTTTCATTCATCCGGAAGCTATGAGTTTTTTTTTTACCGGTGCTTCAATTTTTCCGGCCTGACACATTGACTTCATTAGCAGCGGCGTGCGTGCAACCGAGCCATAGGCCGATCGACCGACCAACCGACCAACCGACCAACCGACCAACCGACCGAACGTCGTTTCTGATGTAAATGATAAAATAAATTATTAAGAGATTAGCGAAAATGTAATTATCATGTCTATTTGAGCGATGCTCGATAAGCTAAGGAACTAAAAGAATAGACGCGTGGGGAGAGTTGTAAATTTTAAATTCGATCAGTGGTTATGGTGGAAATGCATATTTTCTGAATTTAGAGTTAATGAATGCTCGCTAACAATATTGCTTACCACCATAACTAGACGACAGGGAGTTTTTGACAGGTTTCGACGATTTATTTTTTACCTACTAAACACAAAACTTCCTTTTCACCTCTTACCGTTCGTTTTGTTTTTGGGGAGTAAAACGATTCCTCGAGGGCAACGTTGACACTTTTAAAGCAACAATTATACAACTAGAAGTACATTTTAGAGTTAGCTCAATAATAAAGACACTGAGATCTCCTTAAAAGGCATCGAAGGTATAGCGACTTAAACATAAGGACATTAATCACCATTGGAATAGAAAAATACAATGGTAATAAATATTTTTCTGTCAACGCCTTCAAAATTAATTGAAGAACATACAAGGTGGCGCAAAAGTAAACTTCTGATGTTTTTTGACTGTAATTTAAAAAAAAAAATGAAAAACTTTGATTCTTCTTGTGGATTATTTTTATTTGATCTTTTAATTTTTTTTACATCAAGTCGAGAATATGATGTCATGTAAATGGCCACCGCCACAGTTGATTGTCATTTGAGCCCTTTTTATGGCATTTTCCATCACTTTGGCCAAAACTTCCGGCGATAGGTCCTCACATTCTTGACGGATATTCTCTTTAAGAGCTGCAAGAGTCTGAGGCTTGTTGACATAAACCCGCGACTTCAAAAAGCCCCACAAAAAGAAGTCTGGAGCGGTCAAATCAGGAGATCTTGCTGGCCAGCGCAAATCGCCAAAACGGGAGATTAGGCGCCCGGGAAATGCATCCTTCAGCATATCGGTTGTGGCACGTGCAGTGTGTGCCGTTGCACCGTCCTGTTAGAACCACATGTTTTCCAATCCCAATTCATCAAGTTGCGGCAAAAAGAACTCGTTGATCATTGCTCTGTAGCGCTCACCATTCACAGTAACCGTTTGGCCCGCGACGTCTTCGAAGAAAAAAGGTCCGATGACTCCTCCAGCGAAAACAGCACCCCATACAGTGACTTTGAGCGGATGTAATGGCTCTTCGTGGGGCCAGTCGCATTTTCTGATAGGAGGATTACTTTAGCGCCACCTTGAATGTATGTATGCAAACATATACCATATATAGCTGTGTTCACTTGCTGTTTTGCCGTTTTAAGCTTTGTATGCAAAACTATATGAAATTTAATAAAAGAACAAAAAACTTAAGAAATGCCACTTATTGTTAGGTATAAAATGCAGAAAATTAGACAAACCTTATCATTATACATACATATGTATTTATGTAATGGAAATACAAACATTAATGCTACAATTCTAGGTCGGCTGATACGTGTTGCTACATTTATACATATATGTATGTATGTACATAGTAGATTTTAATACCAAAATAAATGTGTTCATACTTATGCACGTACATACATAACTATGTATATATGTACATGCATATGTATATAAATATCCACAAATATAAACATATACGTTTACATGCTTACATACTCACTGATGCAGATACATATACGTATGTACATATGCGTGTATCATATATAACTAAAATGTCAATAAGTCCACATGCATCTAAATGAATTTTCCTATATCTATTTTTGTTGATATACATTTACATATGTAAATGTATTCTTACTACAAATGTATGCACATACATATGTATGTATATATGACAATATTTGCCAGCAGTCATTTCATCCCTCCACCAGCGTAAACAACAACAAAAAATTCATTCATAATGGCACGCGCATATTTCTGCGAACAAATGCCGTTCATTCATAGGTAAATGCGAGCATTTCATTATTTCATTTAATTTTTCACAATAATGCTAAACTTCTAAATTTTGCAAACGATCGCCGATCATTGAAAAGTCACAACATCGTAATATCAGACAATACTGCAATGTGGCACCATAGCCCAGAAACATTTGTCGCATTTTCCGCGCAAATTTACATATGTGCATATGTATGGCACATTTATGCATATAAATATGTCGGGTATGACAAAACGTCTCATTTAGGTTTAGAATATTTGTTTTAAAATCAATAAATTGCGACCTTTTGCACAAAAATTTAATATTTTTGTTTGACTTTTGCCAAGATGACCTGTTGAACTATAGCTTAGCTTGGATATCCATTGGAATATTTGGTTAGAACATGGTAATTTTAAGCTTGATAGAAAAAAAGTGATAACTGAGTTAATTTGGCTAGTGTTAATTCGCATTCATCTTAGATGTTGTCTGCCAAGAGGACGGGGGGCTTGCATACATACATATGTACGTTTGTATTTAAGCATGTACATATATATGTATATGATAAGCGTTTTTGGGTTTTTGGTAGGGATTTAGCAACTAGTAAAAACGATTCGGTTTCAAAACCTACCTTATTTCCGGGGTGAAGCTCGCTACATCCTTGTAGGCACAAGCCTCAATTAATTTTTATATTAACTAACCTTCCACGACTCAAAGAATTAATTGCGTGCGTGGGTGCTGTAGATAGAGGCGAATTCCGAACAGCAGAAAAGACCGTTTGCAGCCGCGTGTTCGGTTTTATACTCCTGATTTCTAACTACTAGAGCTTTTCTTTTGGAAATCGGGATATAAAGCAATGCGCTTGCAAAGCAGTTAGACATAGCAACATAGCTGATTAGGACTGTGCAAGATCAACATAGATACAGTATAAGCAAGAGCTTACAGCATTCTTTCTTTCTGGCGACAGATTTTATTGCAAAGTGAAAGTAATAAAGCTTAGTTTATCTACAAGAAATATGTACACTGAGAAAAACAAATGGACAGCCTTTACATGTATATGTGTAATGGAAATACAAACATTAATGCAACAATTCGAGTTGGGTTGATATGTGTTGCTAAATTTACATAAACACATACACAGTACGTATGTATATATATAATAGATTTTAATATCAAAACAAATGTATTCATACTGTATGTTTACATATGTACATTAGACCGAACTTAATTTTTATTTCTAGCAAAAAGAGTGTACCGCCCCCTCAAATTGTTCCTTTTTATGCCAATAACTAAATTCCAAAATCTTAGACTGATTGCCCTAGGTTAAGGCGTGGCACATGCCCACCAAAGTGGCTAAAACCGGTTTATGTGGACTTTTCAAGAGACAAGGCACGAAAATATAAGTAAAATGTTTCATATATGTCTTTAATACATTACTTTATTGAAATTAACTTACGTTTAATGATTAATATTCTTTATAATCATTTAACCTTAAGCGCAAAGGTCTGATTTATTAATGCTACCGTATTTTTTCCTATAATCAGTTACTGTTTGCATAAAAGTTTTTAAACATAAGCTTTTAAAAGTTAAAATTTTATTGCTAATCTATTTAAATGTAACTGTTTAAGATAAAAACATTTTGTTGCTACGTGACAAGACATTTGTCACTTGTTGTATAACTTAAACCTTAAATTAAAGAAATTAAATTATTGTCTAGGAAATATATTTACAGAAGACGGAAAATTGCAATTAAAAGGAAGTGAGTTTTTTACTTTGATTTTTTTTATTAAAACATATTGTATTGTAATATGTAAACTGATATTTTTGACCGATTAAAACTAAAATTTTAACTGTTATTTTTCACCGAAAAAATAAAAGTAAAATTTTAGCTTTTATTTTTGACTGAACAAATAAAAGTCAAATTTTAACTTTTATATTTGACCGAAAGAATAAAAGTCAAATTTTAACTTTTATTGTTGACTAAAAATATATCAGTAAAAAAATAACGGTTAATTGCTGACTTTTTTGTAAGAAGTCAAAAAAATATAAATCATATAGGATTAGCATTCCTTGGCTAACAAGCATCACATTGGTATATACAAATGCTAAAAAAAAAAAATTCTTTCTAGCTAACTTTTTAAATTGAAATTTCGAAAATAACTATTATTTTCGATCCCCGTCCATAATCATGCAAATAAACACATGCTTACATAAATAAATACAAACGTACATATGTATGTATATATGCAAGCTCCCCCGTTCCCTTGGCCGACAACATCTAAGATGAAAGCGAAATAACACTAGCAAAATTAACTCAGTTATCACTATTTTACTATCAAGCTTAAAATTACAATGTTCCAACCAAGTATTCCAACAGATAGCCAAGCTAAGCTATAGTTTACCAGGTTATCTTAGTAAAAGTCAAATAAAAATATTAAATTTTTGTCCGAAAGATCGCAATTTATTGGGTTTCAAACCAATATTCTATACCTAAATGAGACGTTTTGTCAAAACTTCACAAAATTAGTGGTTTTTGCGCGCAATTCGTACGAAAAAGCTGGGAACAGACATGTACCCGTCATGATAACATACATAAATGAGCCATATATGTATAAGTATGTATGTACATTTGCACTTGCGCAAAAATTGTAAAATCTTTACGAGAAATGCGACACATGTTTCTCGGCTATGGTGCCCCATTGCAGTATTGTCTGATTTTACGATGTTGTGACTTTTCAATGACCGTCGATGGTAGGAAAATTTAGGATTTTAGCATTTTTGTGATCGTCGCGAAAATTATTGTTGAGGAAGGCATTTGCGTGCGCGGGGAGATGAAATGTCCGCATTTATGAATAAACTTTTAGTTATTGTATGTAGTAGTTGAAGATTTTCCAGAATGTCATCCTGGTGGAGGGATGAAATGAATGCAGGCAATTATTTACATATACATATATGTATGCAAATATGTATGTGCATACATTTGTAGTAAGATTGCTTTTATGTACATACATATGTAAATGTATATCAACAAAAATAGATATATGTAGGTAAATTCACTTAGATGCATGTGCACTAATTGAAATTTTAGTTATTTATGATTGAACATAAGAATGCACATATGTATATATATATATACATATGTATATGTATGTATGTGCATCTGTGAGTATGTATGTATTATTAATAAGAACACGTGAATACTTATTGACAGTCGTACTTCAAGTGGCCTTTTTTATTCAGCTTTTGTATATACATATACATACATAGTATACTTATTTAAGTAAACATCAAATTATTTTGATATTGCCGGACTTATGAAAAAAATTAACACCCCCACTTATCAAAATAAGTGCAGTGCCTAGAGTTAACAAGGTATATATTTTCATTAGATTGGTGTAACTCCTAACATTTTCATAAATTTATAATGCTTGGTTGGCATAAGACCCTTTGTTAACAAATCAGCAGGCATTTCTTCAGTTCGTACATATCCAAGTGAAACTGTATTATTTTTAACAACATCTCTTACGAAGTGGTGACGAACATCTATGTATATGTTTAGTTCTATTATGCGACTGATGATTTGTTGTAAGTTTCAAAGCACTTTGGTTATCGCAATATATAGGAATTTTATACCATTCTTTGGTAATATCATACAATACATTTCTTAAATAAACAGCTTCCCTTGATGCCTCTGAGAGAGCCACGTACTCTGAATCAGTACTGGACAGAGAAATTGATTTCTGTTTTTTACTTAGCCAAGAAATAACAGAACCAAACATGGTGAAACAGTAACCACTATATGATTTTCTTTCTATAATGTCACTCGCCCAGTCAGCATCAACGAAACCTGTCAAACTTTCATTACATTCGTTCGTATATTTTAAACAGAAACCTTTAGTTTTTTGTAAATATTTCAAAACTTTTTTTGCATAATTATAATTCTTTATAACAGTTATTGAATTGACTAAGATAACTTACTGAATATGCAATGCCTGGTCTTGTAAGAACGACTAGATACATCAAAGAGCCTAAAAGTTTTTGATAAGGAACATCGTCGCAAGTATTTTTAGATTGTTCTTTATTGAGCTTACACTCAATAGGCGTATCGATTGGTTTACAACTATACATATTAAATTTGCATAATAATTGTTCGATATATTCTTGTTGATCTATGGTAATAGTGTCGCAATCCGCACTCGTTTGAATTCTCATACCTAAATAACGTTTTCATATCCAAGATCTTTTATTTTAAATTGCGAACTTAATACATTTTTCAACATTTTCGTTTCTTTTACATCATTTGAAAATATCAAAAAATCGTCCACGTAGACTGTTACTATAGTCTTAACATTATTTTCAATTTTTGTAAATAGACATGGTTCTTAAAAACTTATTTTATAACCTAATTTGCATAAACATTCTTTAACTCTTTCATACCAAACCAAGGAAGACAGTTTCAAGCCATAAATAGCTATTTTTAGCTTTAAAACTTTCCCGGTAATTTTACTCCTAACCCCTTCTGGAAAATACATGTAAATGTCTTCCTTCAGATGACCATTTAAAAAAGCTGTAGTGACATCTAAGTGCGTGATGTTCATCGCATATTTCACGCTAATAGCGAATAACATTCTCAACGTAGAGTGTCTTACAACAGGGGAGAAGGTTTCATGGTAATCTATACCATATTTCTGGGTAAAGCCTTTCGCCACAAGTCGAGCACGGAAACGTACTTTGCCATCTACGTCAAGCTTTTTGTTAAAGACCCACTTAGACTTAACTATTGATGCCCCATTTGGCATTTCCGAAATCTCCCAGGCATCGTTGTCTTCGAATGATTGGAGCTCACCTTGCATAGATATGGACCACTGTTTTGCTTCTGGACCTGACAATGCCACTGCAAAGTCGATGTGTTCTGACACGATATTCGAAACACACATATTAGAAAAACCAAAACGGTCTGGAGCTTTCCTCAATCTTTTACCATCAACAATTTCTGCAGGCTCTTGAATTTCTTCACATGGCATAATCGGTATGTTACCATCAATGCTGCCGTCTGGATCTGTGTAAACAGGGTTGGCTGATGGTGATATGTTCAGAGATTCATTTAATGGACACTCCCCCACTGAATCTCTGTTTACGTTTTCTTCCATGGACAATGTACTTTCTGTGTTTTTTGAATAATTTTCCATTATGATAACATCTCGGCTCACAATAATAACATTTTTCTCGGATCGTAGACACGATACCCTTAAACATTTTCGGAAAACCCAACAAGAATATGTTTCTCGGCCCTTTTGTCCCACTTCAGCCTCTTTTCTTTTGGAACGTGCACCATAACTGGGCTTCCGAATAGGCGAATGTGACCAATATTTGGTTTTTCCTGAAACCACACTTCATACGGGGTTTTGTCCCCCAACGTTGAACAAATGAATCTATTTAGGAATACCGCACTGAACGCGTTTTATTTTTTACTTTTAAGTTGAGGACATTGATTACTATAATGGCCCACTTGCTTAAATTTGTAACACGTAATATGATTTTCGTCACTCAGTTGCTTTTTACTTGACATTTCGTGGCCATATTTGCTATTATTTTTTGCGTATTTTTTGTGTGCTTTATTCGCAGCGAATGCAGCGCCACTAGTGTCGATATCGAATTTCGATACTTCAAGGTCGAGCAATTTCGACTTGATGACGTCAGAAGTTGTACCTATTCCAGAGTGTTCTATTGCCATTATCATTGGCGAAAATTTTTCTGGCAATCCAGCTAAAAGTAACGAACCTACCCACTCGTCGATAATCTGAAAACCTGCACCATCCAATCTCTGTGCTGTTTCAACCACTTGGGTAACATACATATGTTGTCATTGAGTCACAATTTTCCAGCCGTAGTGAGATTAAGTGTCGCAGCAAATTTATTTTTCTCGAAAAACCTGAGTCATCAAACATTGCTTTCAGCTTTGTCCATAACTCTTCCGAGGTGTTAGTAGCCTTGATATGCACATACAAACTTGGGTCAATCGTCAACACTAGCTTTGCCTTGGTTTTTGCATCCTCTTCGGGTTTTCTTTCTATACTAGAACCAGATTTGGTGTAGTGAACCTTCCCATCGAGTGCCAACAAATTTTCCGCCGCAAAACACCATTCATCATAATTTTCTCTGCCTTTCAACTTCGGCACGCTTTGAATATAATTGTTCGCCATAATTCCAAACAAAAGGTTCAGTTAAATTATTTTTCTTTAAACTAATTCAAGAAAGACGTGAGGCCCATAACCTATTAATAAGAACACGTGAATACTTATTGGCAGTCGTACTTCAAGTGACCTTTTTTATTCAGCTTTTGTATATATACATACATAGTATACTTATTTAAGTAAACATCAAATTATTTTGATATTGCCGGACTTATGAAATAAATTAATATGTATAAGTGTATGCACACATTTATGGACATTTATAGAAATATTTATGTACTATTTGCATATTATATACATATCTACATACATATGTATGTATATACTCAAGAATGGTAGCGATTGATAAGCTCCTAAAATAAGTACATTTCCTATACGCATATGGACATACATATGTATTGCATTAGAGTGGGTCAATTTTTTCCCGACAAAGCGGTTATCAAAATCGTAAACTACAATGAATTCTAAGAAAATTTGCCCAAGAAACCATGGGTCTAAAATCAAAATCGAGCTTCCGGTTTTTAACGAGAAACTTTTCGTATTTTGTATTTTGAAAAAATCAATCCAATTTCTGTTACTGTTTGTAATGTTATTGTTTGCTATGATTTTATAAACTTCTCAGAGAAAGCAAAGCAACGCTGATGAATTACTAATAAAACAATTGCTTCCGAAAGCATGGTTTTGAATTATTTTGATACAATATTTCAGTTAGAAGTTTTTACTCAAGAAAGAAGCGCGTGTCTCTGATTTTCGCAATTCTAACATTTTAAAGCAAAATTTAAGCTTCTTTTAATTATGGAGTCATCTGCTATATCAATTAGCTCTTCTGCTAATGATGTTACATTATCAAATCACTCGGAATCAAATTTGGTGCATATGCCAGATCCAAATTTTACGAACTAAATTTGCCCAGTTGGCGCGATGTTTTAAAATTTTTTTTTTCTGAGTGATCGGTCTAAAAATAGGAATAAAATATTTTCGTACGCATCTTTTACTCTACAAATAGCTTATAAATTGATTGAAATTTAGAGCAAATTGAATATTGGCATAATGACGAAGAAACCCATAATAAACAAGCTGAAAACCTTGCTAAATAAATATTCTAAAGAAACAAAAGGCACGTCTACATCTAAAAAATACACCGCATTTATCAAGACTATGAACAACTTATTCTATATTGGAAAATGCAAGTGCAATTTACAAAGCAATTCTTGCTCATGAGGTTTGATGCCTGATCATTTACACGAATTTTTGACTGATCAGCATACCGCAAGAAGACTGACAATTCCAGCAGCCCTGGCGGATATTCTTGATTTGGATTTGGCTCCGACAGCTACTGAATATTCATCTTATCGGCCTGACTCCTCAGATATGAACGTTGATGCAGATTTTGTGTTCGAAACACCAAATGCAGAAAGGCCAATTGTTCTTAAGCGCGGTCCGTATACGAAAAGGCTTGAGGGCGAGAAAAAAAAAATTCAGGGTTTCTGTGCGTCAAAAACAATGCAGGGATTCCAGCGTGCTGGCATTCCCATTTGATGGCAGAAAAGATGAATCATTGACAATGGAGAAGATTAATCATAAGCTTCACCCGAGAATGGTTAAAGAATCTCACTTCGTGGTTGTGCGAGAACCTAAAACCGAGCTCTTGGGTCATTTAACACTCAATGCTGAGGACGCTGATACAAAATAAAATAACTTAGCTCTTTTCGATCTGGTTGGTATTTGCTGCAACGGCAGCACTACCGGCACGGAAAACGGCATATTACGACGATTCGAAGTACTGTTAGACAGACCATTGCATTGGTTTGTTTGCTTGTTACATTTTAATGAGTTACCTTTTCGCTACTTATTTTGCGCGCTGGAAAATTGACTGCAGGTGAACCGCGAACTGACAGTGGAGCTCTGACAAAATTAATGGAAACCTGTGAACAGATTTAGGGGAGCAATGAATTAGTACTTTATTAAAGATCTCTATTTTTGGTTCTAAATAAGTAACTTGTTCTTTTTGTTGTACCCGACTTTCAGCGTATTTCGCTGGGGAATATGCCTCCTTCCTTGTCGTCAGAATAGGAAAAAACTCTTTCAACGGACGTTAAGTACTTGTATCGGATAGCCAACGCGATTCATAACGGTTCCTGTCCAGAAGGTTTAGGCAACGCGACACCTGGACCCATCGTTCATTCTCGTTGGTTAACCAAAGCTAGTAGACTTCTGCGATTGTACGTAACAACAAATTCACCATCCGAAAATTTAAGAATTTTAGCAACGTTTGTCATGAATGTTTACGTACCTATGTACTTTAATGTTAAGTATTACAACTCGGTTATATATGGCACTTCACTCTTATGCAACTTTATATGTTCAAGGCAATATTTACCACAAAATCTGCGGGAAATTGTAAATAATGTTGTTCAAAATAACTCATATTTTGCACATTCAGAAAATGTGCTACTAACAATGCTTTTTGATGACAGAAAGGAAGTGCGCCAGAGGGCTTTAAAAAAAATGTTGTACAGTCGTGAAAAATGTTACGACTCAACAAAAGTAAGAGCTTACAAAAAACCCACTATAAATTTGGACTGCCCTAATTATGTTGAGATGATAAACTTAGATCAATAGCCTTTTGTCGGAGCCGCCCTTCACTGCAAACATACCCTATGACCATTTGCTCGAATACATAGAATTTGACAATCCTTCGCTTCCGGATTCACAAATTCCTTCACATATTCAAGGAACCGATCGATTTCTGCAACTGCTGACTAGCGTTTCACGTCAAACTATTGGAAAAAATCGCGATGGTGTTATGGCAGTCACGGTTGCAAGTCAAATCGCAACATCTGGGATGGACAGCAAACAAGACCTTAAAACTAATTAATTCTGAACTTTAGAAGTATATTATTTTTTGTTTGGGCCTTAACAGCTAAGTTTTTGTTTTGTATTTATATATAAAATTATATTGTTTACTACAATACGATTTGGCGGAAGATGAAAGCTATTAAAATTTGAAATCTAGCAACCAGCGCAAAATTGTTTATTTTATTTTTTATGGATGGATAGGTAACATAATTTAACATAAAAAGCATTCAAATTTTTTGGATTATAACTCTTAAATGGCATTTTTTGAGTATTTTTATATATTTGCTTATTAGTTTTTCTTTTTCATCATATTTTGTTTTTAATTTTAAACGAGAGCTTTTTAAAACCCGATCTGAATACTAACATTTTATAAACATCCAATTTATTTTTGAGGGTCACAACGTTTTATATCTTAAAACTACAAAAACCATGAGCTTTTACATTTCTTGTGTACCATTTATTGATGAGTTAATGTCCAATTTCATAAAAAACTTTTTTAACATTAACCTAAACATCAAAATTAGTCCGTCACTGCTTTGTGTTTTCGGCTCTAGTAGTTGTTACTATTTTCCATTTCGATTATTTAAAAAAAAACAAAAACGAAAAGTTTGTCGTTAAAACCCGGAAGCTCGATTTTGATTTTAGAGCCATGGTTTATTGGGCAAATTTTCTTAGAATCCATCGTAGTTTACGATTTTGATAACCGCTTGGTGAATTTTTTTTGCTCCATACAAATTGACCCACTCTAATGTACAAACGTGCATAAGTTCGAACACATTTATTTTGATATTAAAATCTACTATGTAAATGTGTGTATACAATGTATGTATGTAAATGTAGTAACTCATATCAACCCACCTAGGACTGTAGCATTAATGTTTGTTTTTACATTACATAAATAAGTTTGATGAAAAATAAGGTTCGTTTAATTTTCTGCATTTTATGCCTAACAGAAAGTGACATTTGTTAAGGTTCTCGTGTTTTAATAAATTTCATATAGTTTTTCACACAAAATATAAAATGAAAAAACAGCGAGGGATTAAAGCTATTTATGTAGTGAAACGCCCGTTGGTTAATATCTAAGGTACTTTAATATTTCTTAATATTCATTCATATTAAGTCTTAAGGTTACATTTAGTTTTAATGTGTAAGTTAGAATTAAGTCGTATGTAGGTTTAAATTTAAGCTTAAACCGTCAATGCGGTTGCGAGGGGTACCGGATTAACCATTGCACGCTTTGCCGTTTCCAGAATTTCTGTTTCTTCGTCTGTCTGTTGTTGTCGCTGTCCTCCTCTGTTCGTCAAGTCAGAGAACGTATATTAAATGAGAAGCTTCATGATAGAATTTCAGTGTGAATTGTCAAAAGTCGAAAAATTTTCAATAGACCCACTCATGAAAATACACCACATTGAGAGCGGCAAGTTAACAGAGCTGAGCAGAGACAATATTTCTTTTAACAGAGAATAAATTCAAATAAAAGTTGATTGTTCTTGTACCAATTTTAGATTTCGCAATGATATAAATGAATTAAGGGAAAAATTTAAATAGTTATATTTTCAGATTTAACGAGACATTTGGTTTATTTAAATATGTAAATGATAGCATTGAGTCAATTTTGATTGTATGCAAGCACGCATATGCCAAAACAACTTGGCTCATTTGCTGTTTTACCGACGGCATTTCACATTAGCATATTGTGTAGTTTTATGGGTTGCTTGAAAACATATGTATATGTATGTAGTATGTATAAAATTTAATATAAGAGGAAAAAGCTTAAGAAATTCTTAAAATAAATTACTTAAAATAAAAGAAAAAAATTTGGCTTAAACTAAAATTACACTACTCGACAAATTTTGATCAACTTTAGTCTCCAAGAATAAAATAGTCCTTTCCTAAAGTGAAATTTTCTCCTGATTCCGAATATGACTTCCATTTTCTTGTGACAGATCTAGTTTCCGAGATATCGGCGAAAATATGAAAATTCCCATTTTTGCAGAACACTACTTCATATAGGTACGGCAAAAATTTGCATTTTTCATTTTTTCGTTTTTAACTGTTGAATTATGCATTATACTAATTCCCATAAAAATTTCTTGCCTTCTTCGCCCTCAAGTATCTTCAGTAGTTTGGCCACTATGCCAAAAAACGTTCAAAAAATGTTGAAAAAAAAACGAAATTTTTTACACAATTTCAGATTTAACCACTTTAAAATCGGAAAAATTCTATTGACGAAAAAAAGTTAGCCCTCCTATGTTGTAGGTAATTTAACTACGAAAATTTTAAGCATACCAGCACAACAATCGGACGTGCCATTGAAACTATAGCCCCGTTAACTTGCAAGCGTCTATCCTACAATTTTAGTATTACTCTGATAAAATTGGCGAGACATTTCATTTGGTCACTCTACCTTAGGGTCTAATAAATTTAAAAAGACATCAAGTATTTAATTGTCACTACTGTTTGTTGTAAATTTTGTTTTGCAAATTGTAGTGCAAATTTATACATACTATATCGGTAGATGTGTTTACGAAATGGCTTGTTGCAAAAGAGATTTTAAATGTAAAAATAATCCGGATGATTTTTGCTTTATTTGCGGACATTATATTTTCGGAAACTCAGCTCGGAAAATAACTAATTCTGTCAGAGATGCATACTTTCATTATTTCGGTTTCCGTGTAAAAAATCTCGATAAATCTTGGACACCTAATTTTATTTGCGCCTCCTGTAGATTAACTTTAATGAGATGGGTATCGGGTAAAGGTCATAACATGAAGTTTGGTGTTCCAATGATGTGGACTGAACCCTTTAACCACGACCAGTGCTATTTTTGCGTGATAGACCTTAAAGGTAAAACGAGAAAAAAGAGGAAATTAATAAGTTATCCAAATGTGGCATCAGCTAAAAAACCAAAACTACATGACCATACCTTACCCATACCTAGACCGCCTATAAGTTTTGAAGCCTCAAGCGAAAGTGACTCCGAAGCAGATAATTCAGAAAGTGGACAAGAAGGAGAGATCCCACATCGAGTCTCACAAGCCGAACTTAATGACTTGGTCAGAGATTTGAAATTATCGAAATTTGATAGCGAAGTTCTAGGATCTCGTTTGCAGCAATGGGGCAGCCTGGGCCCTTCGACAAGTACTTCCAAATTTCGAAATAGACACAAGACTTTCTCTTCTTTTTTTACTAAAAGTGAAAATATTTGCTACTGCAATGATGTTCAAGGTTTATTTGAAGCACTAAAATTAGAAAATAAAGTGGATGATTGGCGCTTGTTTATAGACAGTTCAAAGCATAGTTTAAAAGCAGCATTACTCCATAAAGGAAATTCGTTACCGTCAATACCAGTGGCACATTCTGAGAATACTAAAGAAACTTATTTAAGCATATCAAATTTACTTGAGCTCATTCAATATAAACAATTTAATTGGAAAATTTGTGCGGACTTAAAGGTAAGCAGTTTCGGTGGTACAGTTTAAAATAAATAGTATATGAAATACATCCTAGGTTGTAGCTATAGTTCTCGGACTTCAAGGAGGTTTCACTAAATATTGCTGTTTTCTCTGTCTTTGGCACAGCCGTGCTAGAGAAACCCATTATATTCAGGAAAACTGGCCACCAAGAGCTGAGTACGAACCAGGTGCCTTCAATATTGGCATAATGACGAAGAAACCCATAATAAACAAGCTGAAAACCTTGCTAAATAAATATTCTAAAGAAACAAAAGGCACGTCTACATCTAAAAAATACACCGCATTTATCAAGACTATGAACAACTTATTCTATATTGGAAAATGCAAGTGCAATTTACAAAGCAATTCTTGCTCATGAGGTTTGATGCCTGATCATTTACACGAATTTTTGACTGATCAGCATACCGCAAGAAGACTGACAATTCCAGCAGCCCTGGCGGATATTCTTGATTTGGATTTGGCTCCGACAGCTACTGAATATTCATCTTATCGGCCTGACTCCTCAGATATGAACGTTGATGCAGATTTTGTGTTCGAAACACCAAATGCAGAAAGGCCAATTGTTCTTAAGCGCGGTCCGTATACGAAAAGGCTTGAGGGCGAGAAAAAAAAAATTCAGGGTTTCTGTGCGTCAAAAACAATGCAGGGATTCCAGCGTGCTGGCATTCCCATTTGATGGCAGAAAAGATGAATCATTGACAATGGAGAAGATTAATCATAAGCTTCACCCGAGAATGGTTAAAGAATCTCACTTCGTGGTTGTGCGAGAACCTAAAACCGAGCTCTTGGGTCATTTAACACTCAATGCTGAGGACGCTGATACAAAATAAAATAACTTAGCTCTTTTCGATCTGGTTGGTATTTGCTGCAACGGCAGCACTACCGGCACGGAAAACGGCATATTACGACGATTCGAAGTACTGTTAGACAGACCATTGCATTGGTTTGTTTGCTTGTTACATTTTAATGAGTTACCTTTTCGCTACTTATTTTGCGCGCTGGAAAATTGACTGCAGGTGAACCGCGAACTGACAGTGGAGCTCTGACAAAATTAATGGAAACCTGTGAACAGATTTAGGGGAGCAATGAATTAGTACTTTATTAAAGATCTCTATTTTTGGTTCTAAATAAGTAACTTGTTCTTTTTGTTGTACCCGACTTTCAGCGTATTTCGCTGGGGAATATGCCTCCTTCCTTGTCGTCAGAATAGGAAAAAACTCTTTCAACGGACGTTAAGTACTTGTATCGGATAGCCAACGCGATTCATAACGGTTCCTGTCCAGAAGGTTTAGGCAACGCGACACCTGGACCCATCGTTCATTCTCGTTGGTTAACCAAAGCTAGTAGACTTCTGCGATTGTACGTAACAACAAATTCACCATCCGAAAATTTAAGAATTTTAGCAACGTTTGTCATGAATGTTTACGTACCTATGTACTTTAATGTTAAGTATTACAACTCGGTTATATATGGCACTTCACTCTTATGCAACTTTATATGTTCAAGGCAATATTTACCACAAAATCTGCGGGAAATTGTAAATAATGTTGTTCAAAATAACTCATATTTTGCACATTCAGAAAATGTGCTACTAACAATGCTTTTTGATGACAGAAAGGAAGTGCGCCAGAGGGCTTTAAAAAAAATGTTGTACAGTCGTGAAAAATGTTACGACTCAACAAAAGTAAGAGCTTACAAAAAACCCACTATAAATTTGGACTGCCCTAATTATGTTGAGATGATAAACTTAGATCAATAGCCTTTTGTCGGAGCCGCCCTTCACTGCAAACATACCCTATGACCATTTGCTCGAATACATAGAATTTGACAATCCTTCGCTTCCGGATTCACAAATTCCTTCACATATTCAAGGAACCGATCGATTTCTGCAACTGCTGACTAGCGTTTCACGTCAAACTATTGGAAAAAATCGCGATGGTGTTATGGCAGTCACGGTTGCAAGTCAAATCGCAACATCTGGGATGGACAGCAAACAAGACCTTAAAACTAATTAATTCTGAACTTTAGAAGTATATTATTTTTTGTTTGGGCCTTAACAGCTAAGTTTTTGTTTTGTATTTATATATAAAATTATATTGTTTACTACAATACGATTTGGCGGAAGATGAAAGCTATTAAAATTTGAAATCTAGCAACCAGCGCAAAATTGTTTATTTTATTTTTTATGGATGGATAGGTAACATAATTTAACATAAAAAGCATTCAAATTTTTTGGATTATAACTCTTAAATGGCATTTTTTGAGTATTTTTATATATTTGCTTATTAGTTTTTCTTTTTCATCATATTTTGTTTTTAATTTTAAACGAGAGCTTTTTAAAACCCGATCTGAATACTAACATTTTATAAACATCCAATTTATTTTTGAGGGTCACAACGTTTTATATCTTAAAACTACAAAAACCATGAGCTTTTACATTTCTTGTGTACCATTTATTGATGAGTTAATGTCCAATTTCATAAAAAACTTTTTTAACATTAACCTAAACATCAAAATTAGTCCGTCACTGCTTTGTGTTTTCGGCTCTAGTAGTTGTTACTATTTTCCATTTCGATTATTTAAAAAAAAACAAAAACGAAAAGTTTGTCGTTAAAACCCGGAAGCTCGATTTTGATTTTAGAGCCATGGTTTATTGGGCAAATTTTCTTAGAATCCATCGTAGTTTACGATTTTGATAACCGCTTGGTGAATTTTTTTTGCTCCATACAAATTGACCCACTCTAATGTACAAACGTGCATAAGTTCGAACACATTTATTTTGATATTAAAATCTACTATGTAAATGTGTGTATACAATGTATGTATGTAAATGTAGTAACTCATATCAACCCACCTAGGACTGTAGCATTAATGTTTGTTTTTACATTACATAAATAAGTTTGATGAAAAATAAGGTTCGTTTAATTTTCTGCATTTTATGCCTAACAGAAAGTGACATTTGTTAAGGTTCTCGTGTTTTAATAAATTTCATATAGTTTTTCACACAAAATATAAAATGAAAAAACAGCGAGGGATTAAAGCTATTTATGTAGTGAAACGCCCGTTGGTTAATATCTAAGGTACTTTAATATTTCTTAATATTCATTCATATTAAGTCTTAAGGTTACATTTAGTTTTAATGTGTAAGTTAGAATTAAGTCGTATGTAGGTTTAAATTTAAGCTTAAACCGTCAATGCGGTTGCGAGGGGTACCGGATTAACCATTGCACGCTTTGCCGTTTCCAGAATTTCTGTTTCTTCGTCTGTCTGTTGTTGTCGCTGTCCTCCTCTGTTCGTCAAGTCAGAGAACGTATATTAAATGAGAAGCTTCATGATAGAATTTCAGTGTGAATTGTCAAAAGTCGAAAAATTTTCAATAGACCCACTCATGAAAATACACCACATTGAGAGCGGCAAGTTAACAGAGCTGAGCAGAGACAATATTTCTTTTAACAGAGAATAAATTCAAATAAAAGTTGATTGTTCTTGTACCAATTTTAGATTTCGCAATGATATAAATGAATTAAGGGAAAAATTTAAATAGTTATATTTTCAGATTTAACGAGACATTTGGTTTATTTAAATATGTAAATGATAGCATTGAGTCAATTTTGATTGTATGCAAGCACGCATATGCCAAAACAACTTGGCTCATTTGCTGTTTTACCGACGGCATTTCACATTAGCATATTGTGTAGTTTTATGGGTTGCTTGAAAACATATGTATATGTATGTAGTATGTATAAAATTTAATATAAGAGGAAAAAGCTTAAGAAATTCTTAAAATAAATTACTTAAAATAAAAGAAAAAAATTTGGCTTAAACTAAAATTACACTACTCGACAAATTTTGATCAACTTTAGTCTCCAAGAATAAAATAGTCCTTTCCTAAAGTGAAATTTTCTCCTGATTCCGAATATGACTTCCATTTTCTTGTGACAGATCTAGTTTCCGAGATATCGGCGAAAATATGAAAATTCCCATTTTTGCAGAACACTACTTCATATAGGTACGGCAAAAATTTGCATTTTTCATTTTTTCGTTTTTAACTGTTGAATTATGCATTATACTAATTCCCATAAAAATTTCTTGCCTTCTTCGCCCTCAAGTATCTTCAGTAGTTTGGCCACTATGCCAAAAAACGTTCAAAAAATGTTGAAAAAAAAAACGAAATTTTTTACACAATTTCAGATTTAACCACTTTAAAATCGGAAAAATTCTATTGACGAAAAAAAGTTAGCCCTCCTATGTTGTAGGTAATTTAACTACGAAAATTTTAAGCATACCAGCACAACAATCGGACGTGCCATTGAAACTATAGCCCCGTTAACTTGCAAGCGTCTATCCTACAATTTTAGTATTACTCTGATAAAATTGGCGAGACATTTCATTTGGTCACTCTACCTTAGGGTCTAATAAATTTAAAAAGACATCAAGTATTTAATTGTCACTACTGTTTGTTGTAAATTTTGTTTTGCAAATTGTAGTGCAAATTTATACATACTATATCGGTAGATGTGTTTACGAAATGGCTTGTTGCAAAAGAGATTTTAAATGTAAAAATAATCCGGATGATTTTTGCTTTATTTGCGGACATTATATTTTCGGAAACTCAGCTCGGAAAATAACTAATTCTGTCAGAGATGCATACTTTCATTATTTCGGTTTCCGTGTAAAAAATCTCGATAAATCTTGGACACCTAATTTTATTTGCGCCTCCTGTAGATTAACTTTAATGAGATGGGTATCGGGTAAAGGTCATAACATGAAGTTTGGTGTTCCAATGATGTGGACTGAACCCTTTAACCACGACCAGTGCTATTTTTGCGTGATAGACCTTAAAGGTAAAACGAGAAAAAAGAGGAAATTAATAAGTTATCCAAATGTGGCATCAGCTAAAAAACCAAAACTACATGACCATACCTTACCCATACCTAGACCGCCTATAAGTTTTGAAGCCTCAAGCGAAAGTGACTCCGAAGCAGATAATTCAGAAAGTGGACAAGAAGGAGAGATCCCACATCGAGTCTCACAAGCCGAACTTAATGACTTGGTCAGAGATTTGAAATTATCGAAATTTGATAGCGAAGTTCTAGGATCTCGTTTGCAGCAATGGGGCAGCCTGGGCCCTTCGACAAGTACTTCCAAATTTCGAAATAGACACAAGACTTTCTCTTCTTTTTTTACTAAAAGTGAAAATATTTGCTACTGCAATGATGTTCAAGGTTTATTTGAAGCACTAAAATTAGAAAATAAAGTGGATGATTGGCGCTTGTTTATAGACAGTTCAAAGCATAGTTTAAAAGCAGCATTACTCCATAAAGGAAATTCGTTACCGTCAATACCAGTGGCACATTCTGAGAATACTAAAGAAACTTATTTAAGCATATCAAATTTACTTGAGCTCATTCAATATAAACAATTTAATTGGAAAATTTGTGCGGACTTAAAGGTAAGCAGTTTCGGTGGTACAGTTTAAAATAAATAGTATATGAAATACATCCTAGGTTGTAGCTATAGTTCTCGGACTTCAAGGAGGTTTCACTAAATATTGCTGTTTTCTCTGTCTTTGGCACAGCCGTGCTAGAGAAACCCATTATATTCAGGAAAACTGGCCACCAAGAGCTGAGTACGAACCAGGTGCCTTCAATATCGCAAACCCGCCTTTAGTAAATCCCGAACGAGTTATTTTGCCAGCACTTCACATCAAATTAGGATTAATGAAAAATTTTGTAAAGGCTTTAAATAAGGACGCGCCATCCTTCCAGTACCTAACGAAATTTTTCCCTAAAATAACTCAAGCCAAATTAAAAGAAGGTATATTTGTTGGTCCGCAAATTAGAAAGTTGCTGAAAGACGAAAATTTTGCGAATCATTTATCATCAGTAGAAGCAGCGGCTTGGGACAGCTTTAAGCAAGTCGTTAGTGGGTTTCTTGGCAACAACAAAGATTCCAACTATAGAGAGATGGTCAAAGCCTTGTTGAAAAACTACAGTGCTATGAAATGCAACATGTCCCTCAAAATGCATTTTTTGCATTCACATTTGGATAATTTTCCCGCAAACCTAGGTGCTGAAAGTGATGAACAGGGTGAAAGGTTTCACCAAGACCTCATGATTTTTGAAAAGCGTTACCAAGGTTTTTGGAATGAAGAAATGATGGGAGATTATTGCTGGACAATAATACGGGAGACAAACCCAGAAAATTATAAACGGGTAGTTAGAAGTACCCACGTCCCTCACTATTGACCACCACGGTAAAATCGCTCAATTTGACTTTTTTAGATGTAGATATGTATGTATTTAATGTTGTTGTCGTTGTTGTTTTTTACTGAATTGCTGATTTATACTCATATTACTCAATTGAATACAGTTTAACGTGCAAACGTAATAATAAAACGTTATAAAAAAATAAAAACCTAGTTTGAATAAACATTTTCTCTATAAAAAAATTGTAGGATAGACGCTTGCAAGTTAACGGGGCTATAGTTTCAATGGCACGTCCGATTGTTGTGCTGGTATGCTTAAAATTTTCGTAGTTAAATTACCTACAACATAGGAGGGCTAACTTTTTTTCGTCAATAGAATTTTTCCGATTTTAAAGTGGTTAAATCTGAAATTGTGTAAAAAATTTCGTTTTTTTTTCAACATTTTTTGAACGTTTTTTGGCATAGTGGCCAAACTACTGAAGATACTTGAGGGAGGTGAAGGCAAGACATTTTTATGGGAATTAGTATAATGCATAATTCAACAGTTTAAAACGAAAAAATGAAAAATACAAATTTTTGCCGTACGTATATGAAGTAGTGTTCTGCAAAAATGGGAATTTTCATATTTTCGCCGATATCTCGTAAACTAGATCTGCCACAAGAAAATGAAAGTCATATTCGGAATCAGGAGAAAATTTCACTTTAGGAAAGGCCTATTTTATTCTTGGAGATTTTTTTTGTCGAGTAGTGTTATTTGTTGAATTTATTAAAAAATGAAAAAATATGAAAAATATAAAAATATCCAAGCATATTCATTCTTTTAAAATTTTTAATATAATAAATATTATTATGCATTTGCTTCCAATTTAGTATTTCATTTGGTTTCCTTTGTTGATTTCCTTTTTCTGTAGATGCGAAATAATATGCGATCTACATACATATGTACATATATATATTACAAATTTGTTCATTTGTATCAAAAATTTGTCTTGGCAAAAAATATTCACGCGAAACTGAATCAAGTAGCGATTAAGTTTAACCAAAACAATTGTATTCTGTGGTGCAGTTGCTTCAAGAGGCGCCGCAATGTTCTTTATGCTTTCGTTTTGCGCGAGTTTGGAACCGGGCCACGCGCTTTTGACTTAAAATTTATTTAAATTTTTACTTTTTTGCAAATTCTGGCACTAGCATACACATGTATACTTCCAGAGAATACGACATGGATAACAACATTTGAAAGTAAAGTCGCAAATAACTAAAAGGTCATCAAGTATACAATCATATATGCACACATCCATATGTATTCATATCTATGCACATATTTATGTACATATCTACATATATAAATACATAAATTCATATGCATCCGTGTACATATCTACATATATAAATACATAAATTCATATGCATCCGTGTACATACATACACACATACATATGTATGTACTTACGTGCATTTGCATAAATTCAACCTTGACCTACGCTAAATCAAAGTCAAATCACAGCGCAATCACAACCGCAGCTGCACTTGTGCCTGCGCCGGCGCCAAATATTCTAAAATATCTGAAACTACATACAACAACAAAAAATTCATTCATAAACGCAGGCGCGTATTCGTGCAAACAAGTGCCGTTCATTCATAAGCGCAAGCATTTCATCTCCCCGCGCACGCAAATGTTCCCTCAGCTATCTTTTTCGCGACGAACACAAAAATGATAAAATCTTCAATTTTACAAACTATCGACGGTGATTGAAAATTTCAACCCCGCAATATCAGACAATAATGCAATTTGCCAACGTAGTCTGACAAATTGCTGGCATTCTAGAATGTTCTAGAACATTCTAGAACGTTTGTCCAAATGCGCATCAATTCATTTGCGTACACGTGCACGCGCAATTGGCGAATCGACACAAAAATTGCCGAAAAACAGAAAAGAATATTATTTTGCTTACCGTTCCCTTTCCCTTTCAGCCCTTCTATTATCCACAATTGTTGCATAACTCCTCTTCCGTCTCAACTTGCCCCGCTGGCAAGCAAAAAACAGTTTTTTTCTCGGGTTACTACTTTTTCATCTTTGTTTCAGTTTTAATTGGATTCGTAAATTGCTCTTCTTCTTTACGCACACATTGCTATAATTTACGCATAATTAGCCATTTAAGCGGACTCCGATAATTGTCTGCCGTGGCTTAGCGTGTTTAGTCGCCGGCCACATTATCATATTGCACGTTTTAGCTTTTGCCCCACAGTTCGAATCCGAGTTTTTTTTTTTGTGCCATGTCTAATTTTTATGCATTTTTTTAAATTCAATACGATATATTTATTAACTTTCATACATTTTTGGAATGCAATTCGTTACGAATGAATATAAAAAATTATTGAAAAGTTTTCATTTATTTAAATAATTTAAGATGTGCAATATAAAGAAATTGCATTAAATTATTTTTTTAAACTATTATGTTTATTATTATTTAATATTAGAAAAAAGTGTTTAAAAAAATTATCTTAATTAAAATTAAATTTGAATTTTTCCACATCATCAGTTACTAGAATACGGAAATTTTGACATAAATTTTAATAAAAAGATCCATTATATTAAATTCGTTTATATTACATTATAATTAAAAACGAAATTTCAATGAAATATTTATTTATTTGCATGATAATAGACAATTTATATATGTATTATTAAAACCAAATTAATCACCTGTAACACCAGTGATAAGTTACATTATTTTTCTCTCTAACTACAAATTCATGCTCTAGCACTGTTAATATGGGTCTCTACTGTTAAATTAAGTGGGTATGCTGTGTATTAGCGGTGAAAAAAAATGAGTGTGGTGTGTACAGCAGACCCCCTGGCAGCGGAACGAATCACGGAATGGACTGGGATGAGGCTTCTCTATAATATACGTTCTCGGGTCAAGTTTAAACGGTGTCGTTAAGTCAGTGTTGCGTATTAGCTTTTGTTCAATTGACTTCGCGTTTGGTCCACTAGATGTCACTTCCATTCAACCCGCTTACCATCCTACATTTATGGCATAAGTTTGCATATATATGTATGCACATATATATAAGAACAATTGACTCAGTGCATATTTAAGTGAAGCCAAATTGCACACCCAATCAATTATTTAGAAGTTTCCATCTAGTTATTTTTACTTATATCTTAGCGAAATCTAAAATTCGAGCCAAAACAACTAACATTTATTATATTCTGTTAAACAAATTTTGTCTTCGCTCAGCTCTGTTAACTTCCGACTCTCGGATTTCCCCAGCTGCCATGAGGAAGTAAGCCAAAAAATATTGATGGAGTTTGGCAATTAACACCTTCATCCTAACTTAGAGCTTCTCTGTCTAATATACTTAAGTTCTCTGCACTTGGCAATTATCTCACAAAGACTCCACATCCCACCTGCAACTTGTTCACCACTCACTTAAGCGTACGCCACATCCTACTAAATTGCCTAGCTATTGCCGCCGCACGCGCAAAAGCATCCAATACCGCACACCATCTAAATACTCTCTACACTCCATCGGAATCAAACATCACTTTAACAGCAAACTTTCTAAAAACGTTAAATATCCCTCATTTAATATAATTAAACATAATGCTTCAGCTATTATATTTTGACTAAGCCGATAGCTAAGCCTGGTAGCTAGTGCAGTTATATTAATTTTGTAATTTTAATTATATTAATTAATAAAATAGTAATAATAATAACAGCTAATATTTTGACATTTTAATTATGCACACACAAAAAGAACTGCAGGAATAAATACAAGCTAATTAACCTTCCGCTGCTAACAAGAATTTCATATTTAAATATTACATGCAAAAAAAGACACAAGGTGAGAATTAGTTTATTTTGAACATTTTTTCTAACGACATTAACGTAGCCTTTTATAATTTTTGTTTTTGTTGAAAATTTTCACATGAAATAAAAACAAATGTCAGTTGCCTGTTTTGGAAACATCTGTAACTCAAAAGAATACCGGTAGGAATATTTTTGTTTAGATATGACTATATGATTCGGTGCATGAAAAGAAATTTGTGATTATGAAAATGTTCATATTAAAAGTACGTTTTAATAATTATGCCAATATGGTTTTTATGAGCTTCCAGCCAGTCTCTCAACTTGATTAAGCAACTGGTACAGCACATTTTTGGCAGCCAACTTTCGTTGTGCCTTCGCGGAATTCTATGAGAACAATTTCAAAATTTCTATCCTACATTTATTGGTTCTACTTTTCGAAAAATACCTTAACTACACATGAATCACTTTCATTAAATACATATATTGGCTTTGTGCAGAACTTATCAAAATATTATACATACATACATATGTATATTAGACGTGTTCTTAAAATTCAAAATGTGTTTTAAGTTTACAGAATGGGCTTTTTTTCCCTTTCCTCTCAAAAATAAATAAAAACCAAGTTTTATTGAAATCGGTTAACGAAAAGTCGGCGCGGAAACGTTTTGAAAATAAAAAATCGCTTTCCAATAATAAAAGTCAAGTTTCATGTATTCAAAGGCAATGCTTCCTTCAACCTACAATATTACTGTATAACACAAACCTGCTTCTTAAAAGTAATTTTTATAATAATACGCTTTATACATTTAGGAACATTTGATTTAAATTAATTCAGATTTTTCGTAGGATGTATATTTTTTTTGTATTTTTCAACAACTTGAAGCGGAAACTGTTTATCTTCTTCTTTATTTGTAAGAATACTGTTGAAATCTTTTATGAACTTTATACCCCTTTCTGCTGTATCACTAGTTACTAGTAATTTCCGTAATGTTGTACGACCATTTTGAAATTGCTCGTTTGTTTCCCAATATTCAGGATCCAACTTCAAAAACTCGATTGACAACTTTTGCTTATTAAATACTGCAAAACAGTGTTTAGAAACAAATTCGCTTAAATCAGAATTTAACAACGCACTTAAAATTTTTATTTTGCGATTATCTTGTAACTTAACATTTGGCTCTTTGGATTTTAAATTTTTTACCATTTTTTTCTATATCTCTACAGACACATTGAAATCAAAAAAACCATTGCGACATTTTCCTCTGACAACTACCACATGTGTTGTTGCATTTTTCAGATTAACTCAGAAGAAATATTCTTATTGACTCAGATTTGCTCAAGTGAAATTGTTCACGAAATACAAGAATTTTTAAGGAATATATTCCCTTTGACATCCAGCGTGCATGACTTGTAACGCCAGGTGTTTTAAATTAACCACCATTATCACCAAGGAATGTAAGCACTAGTCGCAGAAATTCTTCGTAGTCCGCACGAATAAAAGTTTTTTGTAATTGCGAGCGACAAAATAGTTTGATGTCATTGCAGATATCGTCGCTTATTTGGGATTTTATACCCTCATCGTCGAGCCCACTTTTAAATGACGAAGTGTCAATATTTGGTCAGGCCTTGACAAATCTTTCAAAAATTGAGACTTCTGGTGCCTGTGTCACTTTGAAATGTAAATCAAATACACTACGCAAGTACATATATTTCAAGAATGTGGTGACGGCATGGTAATACTAACAAATTTCTTCCTACCATGCGTTGTAAGTGGGTGCATGCTCCATTCATTGGCCCAGTATTAGTGGACGTGGTGTCAAAAGACATTCCTTCTACTCGGTCTAAAATATTCCATTTGCTCAGTGTGTCAAATACTGCTGTAGCTATATTTTCTCCAGTGGCAGATAAAAGTTTAGGAGCGCCAAGAAATTTTGAGTCGCCATTGTAGCTAACAAGCACTGCAATTCTCTCAACATTTATTTTCCCAATAAGATCTGGCAATACTTTCCCATCCCAGAATAAAATATAATAAATAGTTATATATAACATATGTATGTATGTATGTACAGTATGTATATTTTTCGTGATTTTTTATTAAAATATACTTTGTCAATAAAACTGGGTTGAATCTTCCGTGTTTCGTTTCGTCGATGCTCTACTCGCAGACGATGGAGAGTATAACGATTGATTACCAATTCGCTGGTGCAATGGCCCAATGCTTCTGCAGTCTCCATGAGAATGTGCATCGCCTTTCCATCGGTTACTTTGGCGATATCAAGTGCTGAAAGCAATCGCGGTGTTACAAAATGTTTTGTTCCTCTTTTAGCACAAGTTGAAGTACTTTTCATTTCATTATAATTTATATAGGTTTCTTCTTCTTTTGATCCCCTGTCACCAATTTCCACTTCATTTTCCATTCCAAAATTTTCTATGAATTAGGCTGCACAATAACATTTTAAGTTTCACATAACAACAATAATTAAAATTGATTTGGTATTGATATACTTACGATTCACGTCCGACACTTGATCATGTTTTCTTTTCCGTGATAGCTCTTTTTCAATTCGGTGAACTGCTCTGCTTTGTCGTTGATATAAAACCATGCCAACACCGGCCATACAACCAGGGCGCCCTTTTTGCCTTTGTAGAAACAGAAATTCCCTATCTTCGCTTATTCGAATGGTTTGTAAGGCATTTCTATGAGCAATGTCAAACAAATTGTCCAACTCTTCAGAAAAGCCTTCTACATCTTTTTTCTGAGAATCAGACCTCTTACTGGGTACCGTTTTTTGAATTTTCTGCCTTTTACTACTTGTTTAATAAAAGAATTCGAAATGTATAATTAGAATACATAAAAACTGGTATTTTACCATACAAAATACATGCGAAATTTTCAAGTCGTTTCCGCGCATACTTTTCGTTAACCGATTTCAATAAAACTTGGTTTTTATTTATTTTTGAGAGGAAAGGAAAAAAATAAGCCTATTCTGTAAACTTAGAACACTATTTCAAAAATCTTCATACAACGAAGAACACCTCTAATGTATATAGTATGTAAACAAGTAAAAGAGGAGTGCTTAACTAACTGCGAAACTGCGCAAGCGCCTATTTAATACCATAAATACCACTTGCGGATCTACCCTTTTTTGATATACTACTCGCTGGAACCCATTTTTTATATTTTTAACACTATTTATAATGTTTACGAAAACAACAAATTAAATAATCACACATTTCAAATATTTTCCAAAAAAAACTTTTTACATAAAATCTAGCGTAAGGATGTTGTTGCAGATCGATGTAATCGAAAAGCAGTAGAAGCTGCGGATAGAACTCTGAAAGATATTCGGAAAATGAAAAAAAATTACTTTCCTTTTTTGTGCATATTCCCGTCAAAAGTTGGATGTTTACAAAAATTATCAGTTCATCGAACATCCTGGAGATAAAATCATATGTTTTTATAATTTTATTGGTTTGAAAATTTAAGTTTGTCTTTTATGATTCCCGAATAGTTGCGACTTAATCCCAATTTAAAGGTATGTATTGAAATAAGTCCAATATTGATATGTTTTCATTGATATTTTTCTCATTGCAGATTTGTGCCCCACCAAACACGAAAAACCAAACAACGAAAGATATGTACATCAGAAGCAGATATATTTCAGTAAGTGCATCTATAATTAAAAGTGTAATAAAGTAAGGGTTATGGTTTCAGTGCAAGATTGTGCGTTTAAACTTTGTTGATCTCGCGCTGAAAAATTACCCTGAATACTTTCTCACCAGGCAGCATTCGCAGGCATTGGGCATGTTGGCAACTCGGAATTGCAGGGTTAAGTGAAAGTTTTTGATCGCCAGAACATGCCCTATAGAACGTCCCAAATGCTGGATGGCTATCTACATCCATGTGTATATGTGATTTAAAGAAAGTCCAGTGCGAATATGTGGAAGTTACAGTAGAATATTCTACTGAATACAACTACCGCCAGAGAACTTATATTAGACAGAGAAGCTCTAAGTTAGGATGACGGTGTGAATTGTCAAAATCCATCAATATTTTTTGGTTTACTTCCCCATTGCAATGGCGGTTGGGGAAATACGAGAGTCGGAAGTTAACAGAGCTGAGCGAAGACAAAATTTGTTTAACAGAATACAATTTCTGACAAATGTTAATTCTTTTGGCTCGAATTTTAGATTTTGCAAAGATATAAGTAAATATAACTAGATGGAAACTTCTAATTAATTGATTAGATGTGGAATTTGGCTTTACTTAAATATGCAAAAGATAAGAATGGGTAAATTGTATTTATATATACATACATATGTATGCAAAAATATGCCATAAATAGCTTTATTCACCTGCTGTTTGCCGTTTTATATTTTGTGTGAAAAACTTTATGAAATTTAGTAAAAGACGAAAAACTTAAGAAATGTCACTTAATGTTAGGCATAAAATGCAGAAAATTAAACGAACCTTATTTTTCATCATATGTATTTATGTAATGGAAATACAAATATTAATTCTACAGCTCTAGGTGGGTTGATATGTGTTACTATATTTGTATGCATATGTACATTGTACATACATATGTATGTACATACTAGATTTTAATATCAAAATAAATGTGTTCATACTTATGCACACATTGTACATACATACATATGCTCATATGTGTATAGGAAATCTAATTATTTCTATCACTATCATTCTTGAGTATATACCTACATACATATGTATGTAGATATGTATATAATATGCATATAGTACGTAAATATTTATATAAATATCTATAAATATGTACATATACTTATACATGCGTACTCACAGATGCATATACATACACATATATATGTACATATGTAGACATATGTATGTAAGTGCATTTGTAAGTGCAATCATAAATAACTAAAATGTCAATAGGTGCACAGGCATCTAAATGAATTTTCCTATATATATATTCTTGTTGATATACATTTACATATGTAAATGCATTCTTACTACAAATGTATGTACATACATATGTATATGTATATGTAAATATTTGCCAGCATTCATTTCATCCCTCCACCAGTGTGACATTCTGAAAAATCTTCAACTACTACATACAACAACAAAAAGTTCATTCATAAATGCGAGCATTTCATCTCCCCGCGCACGCAAATGCCCTCCTCAACAATATTTTTCGCAACGATCACAAAAATGCTAAAATCCTAAATTTTACATACCATCGACGGACATTGAAAAGTCCCAACATCGTAATATCAGACAATACTGCCATGTGGCACCATAGCCGAGAAACATTTGTCGCATTTCTCGTGAAGATTTTACAACTTTTGCGCAAGTGCAAATGTACATACTAATACATACATATAAGTTCACGCCGTTAACTCTTATGGCCCGTTTACATAGAACTTTCCTCGCTTTGCTTGGCAGTTCGAACTTTAACAACAAAGCGTGAGGCGGAGAAGGTCAGCTACATAGAACGCTTTGACAGTTTCTGCGTTAGTAGTTTGTTATGAGTTGCGATTTGTGTTTGTTCAGAATGTTTTGTTTAAAGATTGAATAAAAAAATGAATTTTACTGATATGATGGAAGTAGTAGTAGTTATGCTACTAATGTTTGAAATTCGCGAGTGTCTGTAGTGTGTATACGCACGCAAAAATAAAAATAAAATGGAAATGATAACAGCTGATCGCCAAATCGTACAAAAGTTGAGAGTTGCCCATAATTTTGCTTCGCTTTGCTTTGCTTTACTTTTCTCGCCTTGTATTTAGCAGGACTCATATAACATCATGTATTGAACTTATCTGTCAAAGCGAAACTCTGAAGCAAAGCAAAGCAAAAGTCCTATGTGAACGGGCCTTTAGACTTCACATAAAAATATTCTCACGCTAATAAGCGCTGTCTTCGCTACTATTATCACGCCTGCACAGGTTGCCTGCATTCCTAACTCCAGTTACAACACACGTATCCGTCGAATTCGCTGACAAACGTCTGGACACCAAACGCTCACTTTCAAGGTTATCATCGCAGCCGCAGTTGCGACATGACGTCGAGGCATAGTTGTAAGAATATTTGAAGTTTGTAAGTTAGTCTCAATTTTGGATTCAAATAAACAACGCGGCTTACTGCCGTAAAAATATATATATTTTAAATAAACTAATTACGCTTTAATTTAACTGGCGCCCAACTTGCCAGTCGCGAGTGTCCTGAAAATAACTAGGAGATATTTTATACGTATCAAAAGGATTTTGCGTTAAAATTGCCCAGTAAAAACAAGGACCTGGTACTCAAGGACTGGAACCCTATGGAAGGCTTCGGTAGAAGATCGCCACAAACCCATAGAGAGTGCGCATCGAGGGAACCCTAGTAGCGGATACAGCAAAGAGGATCATTTCCTGAGCGTCGTGGGGTATGTATTACCTAACGTTAGAATTAAAATTAAGATATTGAATGCATTTATTTTAGTGAAATAAGAAAAAAAAGTTTTGTGAAAATAATAGTGAAAGAAACTTATGTTTGAAACTTGTCTGGTAAAGCGAATCTTACTAGATAAATTTTTGAAATAAAGCTGTTTGGTGAAAATTATAATAAAAGTGTGTGAAAAAAATTATTAAGAATTAAAGAATAAGGAAATATATTTGACCGTAGCTCTAACTGTTTATTAATATTTGACAATAGCTCTAACTAACATAACTTAAGAAGTGCAGTGAAATAATTGGAAAAGAAATAACTAAACAAAATTTTTAAACTAAATAATACAAAACACAAAGGAGCCGCGGTTCACCACCGTAAAAGGGGACCCTCCGGTTCTTATAACTAGTAAACAACTCTGCGATGTACCACCGTAAAAGGGGGACCCTCCAGAGATTGTTAATATAGCATTATAAATAAAAACCACTTGAAATAAATTATTGCACAAAATCATCATATGAATAATTAAAAAATAATACAAGACCGCGATTCACCACCCTAAGGGGAACCCTCTGGCCTTATAACATTACATATATCAGCGATTCACCACCGTAAAGGGGGACCCTCCAGATTATATTAAAATTTATATAATAAAAACATAATTAAGTACTGAGTAAAAAAAAAATGGTTCAAAATAACGTGATTAGACCATCTGTGTTAGGAGGTGCACCTGCACAACCCACTCCTAACAGTTCAACGACAGAATTCAGAAGCATCATAAAGGCAGTTATGATGGAAATTCTTAATACTGATGGAGGAAGCTTGGTAGGAGGAGCTCTTTACCCCGCTCAGCAAGCTTTGACCGATACCACAATAGGCGACCACTATAGAAGCAATTTAACGCATATGGATAAACTTCCGGACGTAGTCCGTTCGCTTAGAGAGTTCAATGGAACTCCTGCGGAATTCAGCAGATGGAAAAAGAGCGTTGAACGCATCCTCAAAATCTACGAACCAAGCGCAGGTTCTCCGAAATATTTCGGAATACTGAACGTTATTCGTAAAAAACTTATAGGCAGTGCAGACGCCGCACTCGAATCTTACAATACTCCCTTGAATTGGAAGGCAATTTCTCGGTGCCTCACGATGCACTAAGCTGACAAAAGAGACCTTAGTACGTTAGAATATCAGATGACGTGCCTAATACAAGGACGAAAATCAGTACAAGAATTTTATGCGGAAGTAAAGTCCCACTTATCCCTTATACTAAATAAAATAGCTTGCCTGGAAATAACTGAAGAGTCTATAAAAATAGTAACAAGTACATATCGCGACAAAGCTCTTGACACTTTCGTGAGAGGGTTATCAGGCGATCTTTCACGGCTTTTAGGCATGAAAGAACCTGCCGACCTTCCTGAAGCTTTGCCTTTGTGTATCAAATTAGAAAACCAAAATTTTAGAGCAATACATGCTAACAGTCAGAGTAGCCTGCAAAAGAAACCTTACCAAATACCAATACCTTTCAATATTCCATCACAGCAAAAGCCTCCATTGCCCCCTAGGCAGCTTCAATTTGGAAGTCAGCCATTTTACCCTCAACTTGCACACATGCCGCAAACAATTTCAACAATGAGGTATTACACCCAAACATCTCAACGACAGCCTCAAACTTATTACCAACACCCTAATTACTATAACCAACAGAGTATACCAAACCCCCTACCTAACATACCTCCTTACAATAATCCTCGAATTTGAATAGGCCAAATACTAATAATTTCGCAAACAAGCGTCCACCAGCACCGCAGCCAAATCAATTCAGTAGAAATCCTCCCAATAAGGTCCAAAGGATAAACCACCTTCCCAGGAGCCAGAATCTCAAATGGTAACCGATAGGACCGTTGCGAGCGAGTGGGAAAGAAACGCGTACGAGACAAATGGACAAGACCCAGACCAACAATTGCAATCTTGGAACAATTACTATCAGGAATATATCAGTCACGCACACGACGAGCACAAGAATGATGAAGAATTTTGCGACATTAATTTTTTAGACTAGCTTACTCTACGTTACCATATATTCAATGTAAGACCGGTAACGGAGAGGTATTAAAATTTTTAATCGACACAGGCTCAAACAAAAATTATATTCAACCCTCACTAGGGAAAAATCGCCTACCAAACGACAACATTTTTTACGCCAATTCGGTAGCCGGAAAAATTAAAATCTCTCACCACATATTTCTCAATCTTTTTGGCTTAAAGACCGATAAATTAAGATTCTTTATATTGCCCTCATAGAAATCTACAATGAGTATGAATTCTACATGACGATACATGACGATAAAAAACGGGGAAAAAAATTCCAATTAAACAACAATACTTTAAATCAGTCAATCCTCTAGAAATACAAACAGAACACTTAACAAACGAACAGAAGGAAAAACTTCGCACCTTGTGTGATCAGCACCCATCACTCTTTTCCGAACCTAACGAAAAACTAACTTATACAACAGTGGTTAAAGCAGAAATAAGGACGACTACTGATAGCCCCATCTACTCTAGATGTTACCCATATCCAATGTCACTAAAATCCGAAGTAGAAAAGCAAGTAAACAAGCTCCTCGAAGATGGAATTATCAGACCATCGCGCTCACCTTATACTTCTCCTGTTTGGATAGTTGATAAAAAAAACCAGACTCGTTAGGAAACAAACAGTTCCGCCTTGTAATAGATTATAGGAAACTAAATTCAGTAACTATCGCAGACCGCTATCCCATACCAGAGATAAACGAAGTTCTTTCTCAGTTAGGAAGTAATAAATTCTTTTCAGTTGTTGATTTAAAAAGTGGCTTTCACCAAATTCCTTTAAAAAATTCGGACATTGAAAAGACAGCTTTTTCAATCAACAATGGGAAATTTGAATTCACAAGATTACCTTTTGGTTTAAAAAATGCCCCAGCGGTTTTTCAAAGAACATTTGACGACATCTTACGGGACTACATAGGACACTGTTGCTACGTCTACATAGACGATATAATTATATTCAGCAAAACGGAAACAGAACATGCCCATCATCTACAAAATATCTTTAAAACTCTCGAAAAAAACGAACATGAAAGTACAATTAGACAAATGCAAATTTTTGCAAACCGAAATAGAATTTTTAGGCTTTATAGTGACGCCAGACGGCACCAAAATGAATCACTCGAAAATAGAAGCTATTCAAAATTTTCCAATTCCGCGAACATTAAAAGAACTCAGATCATTTTTAGGTCTTTCACGTAACTACCGTCGCTTCGTAAAAGATTATGCGAAGCTTGCTAAGCCCCTGACAGCCCTTGTATGAGGGGAGGAGGGACATGTGTCCAAAACTCAATCCGCGAAAAAACAAATTGCTTTTGGCACAGATGCTGTTAGTGCATTCAACAAAATTAAAAACGTTTTAATTTCAAGAGATGTTATGCTGACCTACCCAAATTTTAATAAAGATTTTGAACTTCTTTTGAACTTTGAACTTTGCTTCTTGTTACGTAATGGGCGCAGTGCTTTCGCAAGACGATAGATCTATCACATTTATATTCAGAACTCTTTCAAAAACAGAAGAAGTTTATGCTGCAAACGAGAAAGAAATGCTTGCCATTATTTGGGCATTGAATTCTCTACAAAACGACCTTTACGGTTCCACAAAAGTCAACATTTTTACCAATCATCAGCCTTTAACTTACACACAAAGCACTAAAAATAATAATACAATTATGAGCTCAAACACAAACCAGGAAAAACCAATATAGTAGCCGATGGGTTATCAAGACCACCTCAGCAAGCGCAGTTAAATTCTCTCACAGCAACCCAACATAGCGACCTAACCCTGTTTAGATCGGCGCAAACCATTTGTCGTTTATCATCTCTGGAGCAATATCTTGCAGCAGGGTTGCTCCACACGCTTCTGCTCAGGGCTGGAACAGCACCCAGAGGGCCTCCACGGCTCCAAGGAGCAAGCAGCAACACACACACTCCCCATCTCTCCCAACCCATCCAACCCCATCCTGCTCCCACTCAAGTGTTTGGGCTACCCAGCAGCTCTTGGTGCCCCATACTGTCTGTTCCGTGTGTCAGATCAGAATACGTCGGAATGTGGCATCAGTTAGGGGCAATATGTGCCAAGGCTGGTGTCACTTTCGAACGTGTTCGGGTCTGCGCACCACACGTGAGTGAACAGGTGACTACCGCGCCCCATGTTGCAGAGCTCTGCAGCCGCATACGACTTCTCCGGCGCTGCCCCCTATCTCCACCAGGCAGCAACCTGCTCAGCGGCAAGCGCAACTGAGGCAAGGTGGACAGCCTCACCAGTCCCTTACTCCCCCCCATCGCGTCGACTCATCCTGGGCGGATTAAGCTCCTGCAGATGAACTGCAACGGACTCCAGAGCAAGATCGAGGAGATAACCGTCTTTATGAGAAGACATGGTCTGTTGATAGCTGCGATCCAAGAGACGAAACTGCGCAGCAATTCAACCCTGTTGAATTGCAACGGATACAATGTGCATCGTAAGGATCGCGAGCGTGCTAATGGAGGTGGCTTAGCATTTATCACACACAACACAGTACAATATCGTCTTATCGAAGAAGACATTAACCCCAGGGATACTATCCTTGAATGTCAGGGTATAGCTATCCGGTCAGGTAATGTCGAGCTCGAAATATTCAATGTATATACCCCCTGTCACCTGCTGCCCTACAGGATATCACCCTGACATAGGTGCGCTCCTCGCAGGTGAAAAGCGATTAGTAGTAGGTGACTTTAATGCGCATCACGATCTTTGGCATTCAAGCCTGCCAGCAGATCGTAGGGGAAATGATTTGGCTGAGCAGATAGACGATTCGACATTCTGCACGATGAATGATGATGCCCCCACCAGGAATATGTGTAGTTGTAACAGCTCGCCTGACCTAACTATAGCTAGTGCAGGTCGGATAAATAGCATAACGTGGCGACCTATGCTATCGCTTGCATCAGACCACCTACCCATAATCATCACGATTGACAGACCTGTCGACTTTGTCTCCGCGGATCGAAAGACTTTTATCAACTTTAAAAAAGCTGATTGGTCCGGATTCGCGGAATTCACTGTGAGTACCTTCGGTGCCCTACCCACACCAACAGATGTTCGCGCTGGCGAACGACAGTTCCGCAGGGTGGTCACGACCGCTACGGCCCGCTTCGTTCCCCCTGGAAGAATACCGGAGATTCGTCCGAATTTCCCAGCGGAAGCGGCAACGCTAACCAACGAACGTGACCACCTTCGCCTGTCCGGTCCCCAAAATCCCCGCATTAGGGATTTAAACGCAGAGATTCGGACCCTGGTAGACAAACATAAGCGGAACAAGAGGAAGGAGCACCTGAAGTCCTGCAATTTCGCGGCAGGTGTGGAAAGGGAGAATCCTATCGACCGATTTCCCTTCTTCTACCAGTGGTTAAGACACTCGAGGCTATGCTGCTTCCCTACTTTACACACCGGAAGGTGCACAGCACAACAACAGCACTAAACGTCATAAACACCCAGGTGATTCGTGGCCTCAATCGTAACCGTCCCTGTGAGAGAACTGTCTTAGTAGCGTTGGACCTATCAAAAGCTTTTGATACGGTCAACCATTCATCGCTACTTGAAGACATCGAAACATCCACTCTCCCACAGGGTCTGAAGCGGTGGACCGCGAACTACTTGAGTGGTCGACAGGCGTCGGTGTATTTTAGAGTCTCAACATCTAAACCGAGAAGAATTAAACAAGGGGTACCCCAGGGTGGCGTCCTCTCCCCGGTTCTGTTTAATTACTATATCTCGAAGCTCCCTCAGCCACCCGAGGGGGTTTCAATAGTCTCATATGCCGACGACTGTACGATTATGGCATCCGGTAATGCAATTGATGACATGTGCTCAAAAGTGAATGGTTATCTCTCAGAACTTGCTCGTTTCTTCACTGGTCGGAACTTATTTCTATCCCCTGCTAAATCCTCGGCGACCTTATTTACCACCTGGACGAAAGTCACAATTAAATATACATGTGGACGGTACACCTGTACTGACAGTAAACCATCCAAAAATTTTGTTACATTCGACAGCATGGCCTCTTTCTCTGCGCATACAACTGCAGTCGTCAATAAAGTACAGAGCCGCAACAAAGTCCTCAAGTCGCTATCCGAAAGCACTTGGGGCAAAGACAAAGAACCGTTGTTGGCAACATACAAGGCGATTGGCCGGTCGGTTTTAAACTACGCCGCTCCAATTTGGTCACCCGGGACAAGCAGGACCCAGTGGATGAGACTACAGGCTACCCAAAATACAGCACTCCGGACGGCAACGGGATGCCTTCTGATGTCTCCGGTAGACCATTTATACCATGAGGCTTCAATGCTCCCAGTTAGGGAGCACAACTTTATGCTCGCCAGGCAGTTCCTCGTTGGTTGCCATCGTAATGCCCACCCTAACGAGTACCTGCTTGCTGAGGATCCGCCTACGAGACATGTCAGGGGGCATCTCCTAGAAATGACCGCCGAGATCCAGTCGCACACCACCAACAGACTGGACCCTGCTGCCTACCGGGTAGTCTTGGACGACATTCACCGAGAGGCAATCACCACCTTCATCGACTCTCGCCATGTGAATGCCGTCCTCGGGGTCAAACCACCACCCATAGCAAAGAGGAGCTCCAGCTGCCTCGTGAATCCCGCGTCACTCTGGCCCAACTACGTTCTGGATATTGTAGCTGGTTAAACTCCTACTTATCCAGAATTAACCCAGACATACCCAATGTATGTCCGGCATGTGATAACTCCCCGCACGATACCGCTCACCTTTTCACATGCCCCCTAAAACCGACTCATCTAACCCCCCTTTCCCTTTGATCCGACCCTGTCGAAACTGCGCGTTTCTTGGGCCCCCCCTAGATGAGTTTGATGATAACGACCATGGTTGAACCGATTTTGCAGGGTCTAGGTAACCGCTACAACAACAACAACAATGAAAGCTCATCCCAAAATCTTATTCCTTACACCGATAGCCCTATAAATGTTTTTAAAAATCAGTTGTTCATTAAAACAGCAGACACATCATCGTATCAATTTAAGTTACCTTTTCCAACCTACCATCGACATATTATCGAAGAAACGAACTACACGGATGAAAAATTAATTGCTCTACTCAAACGATATTTAAATCCCACAGTTACAAATGCGATTATAACCGAAGACTACATTCTTGGTAGAATCTAAGCCATTTATCCATTACATTTCAGCCGCTATAAAATACGTTACACTCGAACAACAGTAAAGGACTTAACGCAGGGGACAGAACAGGAATCTGAAATAACAAAAGAACATAATAGAGCACACAGGAACCCCAACAAAAATAAGGCCCAACTTTTAGAAAATTTTTATTTCCCTCAAATGAATGCAAAAATTAAAAGAATTACGAACCAGTGTAAAATATGCCAGGAAAATAAATACGAGAGACATCCTTAGAAACCAGCACTAAAGGCAACCCCCATTCCTAGTTACCCAGGACACATTGTTCATATTGATATTTACCACACCAATAAAAAAGTTATCCTTACAGCCATAGACAAATTTTCCAAATATGCGCAAGCTAGAATTATAAACTCAAGAGCAACAGAGGATATCAAAAAACCCTTACAAGAGCTACTGACATCATTCTGAATACCTGAAAGGATTGTAATTGACAACGAAAAATTCCTAAGTTCCGCTTCTATAACATTCATGTTGGGAAATCAATATAGCATAGAAATATTTAAAACACCCCCATATAAAAGTTCAGTCAATGGCCAGGTGGAACGTTTCCACTCAACTCTTTCCGAAATAATGCGCTGTGTCAAAGCAGAAAACAATCATAGTAATTTTGAAGAATTATTGAATATATCCGTTTGCAAATACAACTATTCAATTCATTCTACCACAAAAAGAAAACCTATCGAAATATTTTTTGGCAGATCCGTTTAGAGCGACCCCACATTAATTGAAAAGGATAGACTCAAAAATATCAGAAACATAGAAAATAAACAAGAAAAGGACCTTGCATTTCACAATAAAAACCGAACAGGAATAAGACGTACTCGGCTAATGACGTAATTTACGCAAAAATTAATAAGCGTTTAGGCAATAAACTTACCCCCCGATACAGAAAGGAAATAGTCCGCGAAGACAAAGGCAACACAGTAACTACTCAATCCGGAAGGTCAGTGCAAAGGAGCCACATAAGGGCATCGTAAAAGAACAAAGTAAAATGAAAACAAATTATAAACAAACAAAAAAAATATATAAAAGTAAACATTTAAAAAATTTAAGTGAAATCAAATTTATTAATAATAATTATAAATGGATAAAATATGATAAGGAAGAAGTGAACCTAAGATAAGGAGAAATTTGGCTTAGAATTTAAAATATAGGACTTAAAGTAATCTTTCAAAGTCGAGTAATATGCCATAGGCGTACGATTATAGCTGTTAGAAAAAATCGAGTAATATGCCATAGGCGTACGGTTTATAGTATAATGAAGAAACATAATAATAACAAATGGCAAAACTTACAATCACAGATATAAATTACATATGTTCAGTTTATTCGCCTGCATTGCTTATGCAGAAGTTCAAATCCACGACTACTCCTCATCCCATGTAATAACCATCGATAATGGTTATTCTAAAATAAAGGACGGGATCCTAAATTTCGTTCACATCATTGACACCCAAATATACAGAAACCTTTTGGAAAATATGACAGGCATAATAGACAGGAACTTATCACCATCAAATCCCTTCTATCCTACTCTACAGCGCGCAATGCAACAAACTATCGAAATGTTGGAGATCGTACAACCCATCCGAACTCCTAAAACTCGAAGATCTCTAGATTTCCTTGGCACCTCTTGGAAATACATAGCGGGAAGTCCCGATCATATTGACCTTAACATGATAAATAATAACATGGAAAACCTACTGACAAATAACAATAAACAGATAATTATAAACAATGTACTAAGCCAACAAGTCAATAAAATCACTGAAATCACTAACAATTTACTAAACGCCATAAAAGAAGAGAGCGTAATAACAGATGAAATAGCAATAAGCCTTCAGAATAAGTTAAGATTAATTAAAGAAGAAATTATACACATAAAATATGCCATACAATGGGCTAGAATAGGACTCGTAAACTCAGTAATATTAAACAAAAAGGAAATCAACCTAGCAGTAAAAGAAATGAAGAAGAAAAATATGCCTTTCGATACCGTTGAAGAGGCACTAGAATTAGTGGAGGTTAACGTACTAAGAAATGTTTCATGAATTTTATATATCCTCAAGATACCATTAAGAACAAAATAAATTTACGATAACCTATTATTGAAAGCTCTTATAAAAAATAGTGTAATCATTGATTTAAGATACAGTAATGTTTTGAGGAATAAAGAGAGAATATTTGGAATACAAAATAATTGTAAGAAATATAAAACAATTAGTATTTGTAAACAAACTGAATTGTTAGATTTAAGTAATGATTTTTGTATCCCTAAATTAATACAAAGCCTCAAGTCTTCGTGCCAATTGGTTACCTGGGAAGAGCTCATCGCACCAGGAATACTTTTCCTTAACAATTTTCAAGGCTACATAACAATAAGGAAGAACTCGCAGGTCATGAATGGAACATACATTATAAATTTAAAAAATGAAACAATAACCGGCAACGGAAAAGCATACCAAAATTTCGAAGCACCTCCATTAAGTATAATGCCAGCAATAGCACAGCCAACACCAATAGAAGAAAGCTTAACTAGACTTTTATCACTAGAAGCACTCAGCGAGCTACATATCAATAATACCATGGAAATCCACTCGCTCCAAACAGAGAAAGCAGTAAACCGAACTTCCGCAGGACTTACACTCATTAGGCCCGCTCTTTTGTAACCTAGTTGCAAAAAAACACTAGGTAGGATAAAAAATAGCATGTAAAACAACAACACTAACTCGGAAAAATATGCGAGTTGAGCCAACTCGGTTATATGATATCTGACCTGAGATGTAGTGTTGTGAAGCAAAAAACCCGCTCTATTGTGAATGGGCTCTGGAAAAATACTTGGGAAATTTCAAACAACTGTCAAATCTTGTTTGTTTTATGGATACATAAACAAACCAAATAAAAATGTAACAAGGGTAAGAAAAATTGCTTTTCGTATATTTCTCATAAAAATATGAATTAAAACATGTTTGTTATTTCAGAAAGCAAGAAAAAAGGCGCAAGAGATGGTCATGTGAGAAGACAATTGAGTATTCGGGATGCTACCTCGCCCGGAAAGCGGAGTTGGAGCACCCAAAAAGAAAGAGGTTGGCCTACGCGAACGTGTTGGAAGACATTGTGTCAATGGCGATCACGGTAGGTTCAAGAAATAAGTATATGTTTGAACAAATTATATTTATTAATCCACTTCCAGGACTTTGAAAAATGCCGCTGTGCTTGGACAACAACAGCAGAGCTGACGCCAGCCCGTGCTTTGCCCCCTATACGAAATGTGCTGTCTGGAAAAAATAGCTAACAGAAATTACTCTGTCTAGCAACAGCTTTTTAAAACGTAACAGTGAGTTTCAGTGAAAACCTTGTAGTGAATTTTTTGCAATGTTTTATGATGTAAATTCTTTGCGCTCGTTTTTATAACACCCGTGTACATGCGGAAGAGCATCAACTTTACAATTTTTCAAAACACATCGGTAACATTTTGCTGTACAATGTATCGGGTGTTTTTTTTACAGGTTTGTTTTTCGAATAGAGATAAAACTGGCATTTTGTGGTCAAATCTGGCAACTCTAATGTCATTTATGTTCAGTTTGGTTTGCCATTTGATCATGAACAGGTTGACAAAAGAACAACGCTTGCAAATCGTGCAAATTTATTTCGAAAATAATGGTTCAGTTCGCGAAGTTTACCGCGAGCTCCGTCAATTTTATGGTCGACATAATCGTCCATCAGAGCAATTAATTCGGTTAACCATGGATCGTTTTCGCACTACGTTTACTCTATGTGATAATACGCATCCGCAGAGACGTCGAACAGTGCGCACCGAAGAAACAATTGCCGCTGTAGAGCAAAGTGTTGAAGAGGACCCGAATGAATCGATTCGCCACCGTGCACAGCAATTGGAGCTTTGTCCATCAACTTTATGGAAGATTTTGCGCAAAGATCTTGGCTTGCGACCTTACAAGATCCAGCTTGTGCAAGAATTAAAGCCGCGAGACCATGCAATGCGTCGTGATTTTGGTGTATGGGCCGAAAATGAGATTGATCTCGATGCTGATTTTCATCGCAAAATTTTGTTCAGTGATGAGGCTCATTTTTGGTTGAATGGCTACGTCAACAAGCAAAATTGCCGCATTTGGAGTGAAGAGAATCCACATGAGACCCTTGAAACGCCATTACATCCACAAAAACTGACTGTTTGGTGTGCTCTATGGGCTGGTGGAGTCATTGGGCCATACTTCTTCCGCAATAATGCTGGAGAGGCAGTTACCGTTAATGGAGACCGGTATAGAGCCATGATAACCGACTATTTTGTTCCCGAATTGGATGGCATGAATGTGGATGAGTTGTGGTTCCAACAAGACGGCGCTACATGCCACACAGCGCACGTCACAATCGATTTATTGAAGGAAACATTCGATGAGCGCATAATTTCGCGGAATGGACCTGTAAATTGGCCACCAAGATCGTGTGATTTGACACCATTGGATTATTTTCTTTGGGGATATGTGAAGTCGCTCATCTACGCCAACAAACCAGAAACGTTAGGGGAATTGGAAGCCAACATTCGTGGCGTTATTGCCGACATACGGCCCCATATGCTCGAAAAAGTGGTTGAAAATTGGACCTGTAGAATTGGCTTTATTCGAGCCAGCCGCGGCGGCCACATGCCCGAAATCATATTTAAACAATAATGGCATAAAATTATCCTTCCAATAAAGCCAAATTGATGGACCTTAAAACGATTTTCTTGTGTTTTATTTCAATTCGAAGTTCTATACCCCTAAAAAAAACACCCGATACAAGGGTTTTATAAAAGCGAGCACGAAGCATTTACATCAAAAACATTGCAAAAACTTCACTAAAATGTTTTCACTGAAACTGGATTTTTTTTTAAATTTGCTTTTGGTTTGTTATTTTATTTGTAATTAGAATAAGAAGTGATCTGAATTGAATTTTATATGTGATACTCCTTGTGAATTTGTTTTCGTTTTATAGATTTTAAGTTGAATGAAATGCAATGAATTCTTGTAAATATTTTTATTAGTGAATTCAAAGATATAAATATATATGTATATGCAGTGAAATTTTTAAATAATATTTTGTTGTCTTAAATAATTAAAAAGGGCTTGCCTTCTGTCAAGGGCTCCGTCTTGGTTTCATTTTTCAAAACCTTCATCAAGTGCAAACGTATTTTCATCACTCACATCGGTAATATCGCACAAATTTGCTAGTTGCCTAAATGCCACTGTATTGCTTACATACCAAATGTACATATACACGGATTTTTTGTGGTAATATACGCGTTCTACCACCACCAGATGTGGCAGGTACGCAGTTAAGAATCCGAATACTTCACTGAAAATAAAATAGCATTAAGTTTATGCATTTCTTTTGCACACATTTTGTTATTACTTGTTAGATATTCCACTGTTTGGCGTCTTAGCCTCATGTGCATTTTGAAATCTGCCTCACTAATTGCATCGAGTGTACCTTCAAAATAGGAGCACTTCTCATGTGCCTTGTTTTTCACTCTACGAGTCTTTAGAAGAGTTGGAGCTTGCATACATCGTTTCCAATACTTCTAGTACTTCTTGCATCTCTCTATTGCGACGTGATTCGAAATGCTCACCCGTGTACAAAGACACCATCTACAAAAGTAAAAGGTTATTTAATGCATTTATTTAATGTTTTTAAATAAATTTAATAACTTACCACAGAATCCTCAGAATTGCTCATTTTGTTTTGCTTCTTTAAAATTTCACTAAACAAATCATATGTTTAATGACAGATATTGCCAGTGTTGTGAAGCAACTAAAAGGAAATTTTATCCGAGTCGGAGTGTTTTTTTGCAACTAGGTTACAAAAGAACGGGCCTATTATAGTAATTGCCTTCGTAGCCAGCTCCAGGAAGTATCGCCACAAAAGAAGGAAACTAAATAAACCTTCAGAACAACCAGCGGAAGCTATTGCACAGGCCAATCAACAGCTAGAAGCCACCAACCGAGTGGCCACACCAGGAACAAGAACTTTCCAAATTTTTCAGACGCTCGAGGACAAGCGATTTTAAGGAGGGAGGAGTTAACGCCGTTAACTCTTAGACTTCACATAAAAATATTCTCACGCTAATAAGCGCTGTCTTCGCTACTATTTTCACGCCTGCACAGGTTGCCTGCATTCCTAACTCCAGTTACAACACACGTATCCGTCGAATTCCCTGACAAACGTCTGGACACCAAACGCTCACCATCAAGGTTATCACCGCAGCCGCAGTTGCGACATGACGTCGAGGCATAGTTGTAAGAATATTTGAAGTTTGTAAGTTAGTCTCAATTTTGGATTCAAATAAACAACGCGGCTTACTGCCGTAAAAATATATATATTTTAGATAAACTAATTACGCTTTAGTTTAACTTACATATATGGCTCATTTATGTATGTAAATATGTCGGGTACATGTCGGTACGCAGCTTTTTCGTCCGAATTGCGCGCAAAAGCCACTAATTGTGCGGAGTTTTCACAAAGCGTCTCATTTAGGTATAGAATATTTGTTTTAAAATCAATAAATTGCGATCTTTCGCACAAAAATCTAATATTTTTATTTGACTTTTACCAAGATAACACTTGTATTTATTTATGTGAGCATGCGTATATTTGCATGATTATAGAAGTGAATGCTTGCTTAATTGAAAATAATGGTAATTATTAAATTTTTTTCACTTAATTTTAATTGGTTTTCAATTTGGAGTGTTTAGTATTACATCTTTTAAAATTCGATTAACTCAAATATTCCTGCAACAAAAAGAAAAAGGGTTGAAATGAAAAAAGGAAAAAATACTCAATATTAGATATGTAGAAAAAAACGTATAACAAAAAATGTGCGTATAATTCAAATCAGGGTTACGAAACTGTCATTAGTATAACAACATTTTCTCACACGACCTAATTAATAGGGGAAAATCAGACCAGGCTCGATAATGCTTTTAATCAAGATTTACCGATCCGCCGAATTAACTATATCGGTTAGGCTGCTATTTTACCTGCTTTTTAAAACATAACTAAATCCATCGTGATTATGTTAAATGTTTTAAAATCAATTGGTAAAATGACCATTTAAAACAAAAATGAAAGTTTAGAAAAAAAACCTGCAACCCTACAATGTACTTTATAACACACATACTTTACATTCACTCTCTTTAAAATTGTATTTTCGTTCCACCGCTGTTTACATTTGCTGACGGGTGGTGAAAATTATCGGGTGGTGAGATAAGCCAAAAAAATACAGTTCCTCTCAATTCCGCGGTATGAGACAAGAAATGAAGCGAGATGCTATTTCTCTGTCTAATATAAGTTCTTTGCTACGGCTGCAGCAGGCTAAACGTATACGCGTGTATGTGGATTAACAAGAATTTTTAAATGAGTACATACATATGCAGCTGCGCTATATTAACATTGAAATAAAGTGTAGTATAAATACATAGTGCTGCTGCAATCACGTACATATGTATGTACACATGTATGCCTTGTTCGCAAAAATACAGTGCCCAATTAACTAAAGATTCCCCGAATGTTCCAGCAGCAATGTAAAGTACATAGTTGGAAATTCTAACTTTTATGACTTTTTATATTACGAAGTAAAATTCTATAAAAAAATTTTTTGTTTTTACTAATTATTGTTTTTATATATTTTGCCTTCGCAGGCCTTTTAATACTAAACGAGATGATCGAAATAAACACCAGAGACCTGAAGCAAATGCAGCTTATCTAATTGTAAGCAGGAAACATGAAATTTTGCAAAGTTTGTGAGAAAAGTAATTTTTTTGTTAGCATCTTTGAAAAGTTTTTAATTGTTAATATATATCAAAAGAAAGGTAATTCGATTATCTTCCTTTTGATTGTCAAAACGTTTTAATTGGTCGACTTTTTCGTATAAATTTTGCAGCTTTTGAAATTATGTAAGTAGGCAAAAGTAAAATTTTGAAATGTTTTCAGAAAAGTTATTTTTTGAATCGACTTTGAAAAGTTTTTAATTGTTTATATTTATTTAAAAAAAAGTAACTGGATTGTCCTTCCTTTGCTTATAAAACCGTTCAAATTGATCGACCTTTTCGTAAAAATATGATAATATTTACTTTCTTTTGTAGCTTCTATAAATTTCACAATTTTATTTTGATCCCCGATTTATCGTGCACAAGAGACATTTGGGGGCATTAACAGCGGGAAGTATCGGCAGTTTTATATGTATATACATTTATGTATGTAAGTTAAATTAACATTTGTTAATTTGATTAAAAAAATATATTTTTTCAGGAGTTGCCTCCTTCTTTATTGAATCCCGTTTTAAGACTAACTTAACAATTGTTCAAATAGCTTAAACCTAAACTTAAACGTCGCTGCATTCACCTGAGCGTCGCTGCTGCTGTCGTTATTGCGGCGCGTGTGCCTGGTCAGCGAAAAAGGGTGGGAACCTATTTTTGGGAAGTTTCCATTATGCGGCGCGTGTGCCTGGTCAGCAAAAAGAGTGGGAACATAATTTTGCGTAATTTCGCAATGACATATGAAACTTTTGTTTACGTCGATATTGTGGCGGCCGGTGATTGGACGTACAAAGTTTATGAATATGCGGGGTGTTAACTACTCCCCCCCTAAATTTCGAACGTCCTCGTTTGAAACAGTGGGTTTGTTGAAGATATTATTTAGCCCTTCTATGGCTGTACTGGATAATTTTAGGTTTGTGGAGTTACTTCTGGTTCTTGAGATAGCAGATCTATTTTTATGAACTAAGCATTGGTAAAAGCAGAAAATGGTGATGAGAACAAATATTGTAAGTCCTAGCCCAAAATTCGTGACGATGTCAACTTCTTCGTCCTCTTGGAGTAGACTGATGAAATTAGAATTGTTTATTTGTAATTCCTTCATCATTTGCAATGAAAGAATTTCTTCAATATGGCCTGGTTCAGATGAAGGCTGTAACACTGCTGGTAGTGGTTTACTTGCTGATATTTCCGCATTATAAAATGAATTTTCACCAATTGTGATGCTGGCGTTGTGGTAGTGTATGATGAATGTTCCGTTTAGACTAAGAGATTCCTCATTAATCTGTGCATGACCGTTGAATCTATTCAAAAATATTATTCCGGGTGATATTTCTTCAATTTCTGGTACATGTTGATTGTTGACTTCAGTGCAATTCGGTGGGCGACTTTGCAGCAGGTTTACTATGCAGGTGTCATCATTTAAATTAACTAAATTCCTCATTGAACATATTTTTAAATTATTATATGATTTACAAATTTCTCTGATTCCAAAAATATCTTTTTCACATAATAGCGTTGAATTGAAATTTATTTTATTTATTCTTAATGCTTTCTTTACTGCTCTAATTTTTATGGATTTACATAAGCGATTCTCAACTGTTGGTAGACTTATTATGTAAATTATAAAACTATTATTTGATGCAATTTTAATTTCAGAAAATTCAAAGGCTTCATCTATATTTATAAATGGCATATTTTCTTTGCTTATTATATTTTTAGCTAGATCAATTTCATTATTTGACAATATAAAAGAATTTATTATATTGGCCTTTGCCCAGTGAATGGCATAAGCAACATTGACTATCTCTTCTTTAATTATTTCTAATTTATATCTTAATTCTAAAAATAATTCATTTTTCATTTCATTATCATTTTTTAACATTTTTGAAATATTATTTGTAATATTTGAAATTTCATTGATTCTCTTCAGAGTAAGTCTATTTATAACCAATTGATTATTGTTGTTTTGCAAAGCGTTATTTAATTTCTCTACTACAATGCTATGGTCATGGTGATCAGGACTTCCTGCAACCCATTTCCATGCACTGCCCAAAAAATCAAGTGATCTTTTGTTTCTCTTACTGACTTTTAAGTTGTTAATGTGGGACTTTATTTGGGATATAAGAAGGATTATGAAGGGGAAATGTGGATTTTTGTCGTGCTTGTAGTTGTTTACTGTCGCTTCAATGTCATTGGTAATTTCACTATATTTGTTAATGTCGATTTCGTGTATTATTTTGAAAGTTCCTGTCTGTATTTTTGCAGTTCCCTCTTCTATTGTAATTAATTGAGAATTTGTATAGTCCAGTATCTGTACTTCTGCAAGGCATTGTGGAATGAGTAGGCTGAAAAATGAAATCGTATGTTTAATATAAGGGTTCGGATGTCAATTTCGTATTCGACTTTTATGTATTATTTGGTTTTTTTCTGTTAACACAGTGCTATTCCTATCTTCTTTAACTATTTCTTTGGTATATGGTTTGGATAGCTTAGTTCCTAATCTTCTATTTCTTTTCACAAAGATTATTTGTCCTGGTAGATACGTTTTTATTTCATGTTTATTTCTATTGTGGTATTCGATGTCTTTTCTCTGTTTGTTTGCTAATTTTTCTATATTGCTCTGTCTAGTTTTTTCTATGTCGTCAGGAGTAAATGAGAGGTTCCTATTGAAATATAAATCAACTGGTCGTTTTTGTGTTACGGAGTGAATTGTGTGATTGTACTCAGAGACTGAGCGTTCTAACAGTTCTTCAAAGTTTCGGTGACCTCCGTTCTCTTTTATGCAGCGCATTATTTCGATTAGTGTCGAATGGAACCGTTCTACTTGTCCATTCGCTTGGCTTCTGTAAGGTGGTGTGGTGTAAACTTCTATTCCCAGTTCGTCCTGCATCATGAATTTAATTGTGGCTGAATTAAGTGAAGGTTCATTATCTATAACTATTAACTTAGGTACGCCAAAGTAAAATATGATATCTCTAAGCGGTCTCCTAACATCTTCTATTGCCCTGCTGGCTAGCATTTTTGTTTGCGCATATTTAGTAAATTTGTCTAATGCAGTCATAACTATTTTTCCTTCGGTAAGAAATATATCGATGTGGACTGTGTGTCCGGGATAAGTGGGAAGTGGTGTTTCGTTTATTTTTGTTTGGTTCGGATGCCTCTCGTATTTACTTTCTTTACATGTGTTGCAATTTGTTATAATTCGTTTTATTTTGCTAAGCATCCCTGGAAAGTAATATTTTTCTAAAATTTGGGTTTTATTTTCTAAGGCATTTCTATGTGCTCGTTGATGAAATTGTAATATTATATTTTCTTGATTCTGTTCGGTTGTGACATCTTCAACTAATTTTTGCGTATAGCGAGCTTTATAGCTCCTAAAGTGTTGTGGATATAAATTCTGAATAATACCCATTATCCTCTCTTCTGTATGGATTCCATTTATGACGGATGGATTGAGATATCGTTTTAAATGAGATATAAGGATCTGATCATTATATTCTGGTTCGGTAATAATATGTCTATGAATTGTTGGGAATATTATATTGAACTGGTATGTTGACGTTACGTCCCGTTTGAAAAATATTTGGTTTTTGAAAACATTGATAGGTACTTCTGTACATGGAATTAGATCGTGTGACGAGCTTTCATCACTATGAATAGTTGGTGTAAGTGAATTTATCTGAATGGGTATTCGTGAAAGTGCATCTGCTACTACATTAGCGTGTCCTGGCTTATATCTTAATTCGTAATTATATTCCTCAAGGATAGATTTCCAACGTTTCATTTTACTATTTGTATTTTTCGAGCTTAACGCGTATGTTAGGGGCTGATGGTCTGTGTAGATTTTAATTTTTTTTGAGCCATATAAATAATTTCTAAGAGAATTCAATGACCATATGATGGCTAACATCTCCTTCTCATTAGTCGCATAGTTTTCTTCTGTTTTATGTAGAGTTCTAGATATAAATGTTATGGGTCTATTGTCCTGCGATAGTACAGCACCGATCGCATAATCGGATGCATCGGTGGTTAGTTCAAAGTCTTTTGAAAAATCGGGATGACTAAGGGTGATATCCTTTGATATCAAGGTGTTCTTTATTTTATTAAATGCGTCTATTGCTTCGTGATCTAATGTAATTAATTTCTTTTTTGATGCGTTCTTTGGAACATGTCCTGCTTCTCCTCGCAAAAGAGCAGTAAGTGGTTTAGCGATCTTTGCGTAATCCTTAATGAATCGTCTGTAGTACCCAGACATTCCTAAAAATGATCTAAGTTCCTTTAGATTTGTGGGTACCGGAAAATTTTTTACTGCTTCTACTTTTTTTGTATTTGTTTTAATTCCTTCAGCACTGACTACGTATCCTAAAAATTCTACTTCGTTCTTCAAAAATACGCACTTATCGAACTGTATCTTCATATTCGCTTTTTCTAATGTTTCAAAAACTAACTGTAAATTATGTAAATGTTCTTCTTCGTTTTTCCCGAAAATTATTACGTCATCAATATAAACGTAACATCTTTTACCTATATGTTGTCGGAGGATGTCGTCAAGAGCTCTTTGGAATGTGGAGGGTGCATTTTTGAGGCCGAACGGAAGGCGGAGAAATTCATATTTTCCATTGTTTATGGAAAATGCTGCCTTCTCTATGTCTGATTCGCGGAGGAGTATTTGATGGAATCCGCTCTTTAAATCTATAACTGTAAAAAATTTATTTTCTCCGAGGTTGGCGAGGACCTCATTAATTTCTGGAATTGGATATCTATCGGGAATCGTCACGGAATTCAGTTTTCGGTAATCAATTACCATCCGATATTTTTTCTCACCGGAAGAATCCATTTTTTTATCAACTATCCAGACGGGAGAGTTGTAGGGAGATTTGGATTTCCTTATTATCCCGTTGGCAAGGAGTTCTTCAACCTGACGCTCGACTTCTCCTTTTAATGCCATTGGGTAAGGGTATGGTTTAGAATAAATTGGGGAATCAGAAGTAGTGCGGATTTCGCCTTTAACTAAGGTAGTATACGTAAGTTTTTCATCGGGATCCGAAAATAAATTGGGGCAATTTCTAATAATGTTATTTAATTTATATTGATGTTCAGGTGTTAAATGTGGCACAGTTATGGACACTGTGTTTACCTCTTGTGCAATTCTTTGTTTCAAAGGTACTTTAATATTTGATAGTATTGTCATATAATTCTTATCAGTATGGATTGTCGCTTTAAGGTCCTTTAGGGTATCATTTCCTATTATTCCGTGGAAGGAAGACAATGTCGGTAGAATATAAAATTTTAATTTTTCTGTTTTCGGACCAAATATATTTAAATATGTATGATATGTAATTTCTATGTCTCCTGCAACTGAACTTACTTTGAAAGGGGTTTCGTTTTTTATAAAATTTCTTATCCTAGTTGATTGTATGTAATTTTTATTTGACCCTGTGTCAATTAAAAATTCTATGTTGTCTCCACTTCTAGTTCTATATTCAAAACAAGGAAGTGAAGACGGATTTAATCTAAAAAATTAATATTATCCGTTTCGGAGAAAATATTATTAGGATCAGCATCAGACTGTTTTTCATTTTGTTGTTCATCGTTTGGATGGTTGTCGTTAAGAATCAATTCCATATTGTTATCTATTTCACTTGGATATCCTGTATTCAAATGATAATTTCGCTGTATTTTATTCGGTGGTGGATGGGTCATTTGACTAACTCCTGGACGCTTTTGCGGAAAACTTTGCTGTGGCCTATTTTGGTAATTTAGCTGTCTAGTATGGATTGAACTGTCGATGTCCATTGGAACAGGTGGTTTCGGGGGTAAGTTGGGTCGATTATTAAATCCGGCTTGATTTGTTTGAAAGGGTTGGTTATTAAATGGCGAATAATTTTGTTGATAAATTTGGTTGTTTCCAAATCTGTTGTAATTTGCATGTGGTGAGTTATTCGGTTGGAACGGGTTAGGTCGGTTATAATTAAACCTATTATTGAATTGGTTAAAAGGTTGTTGTGGTCGGCTGAAACGTGGTGGAGGAGGTGGTGCATAGGCTAGTTCTGGGTAAAAGCGGTGGCCTTTAAAGTTAACTGGTTGTCGTGGTGGCCGTGGAGGCGTTGACGTATTGACATTGTGTCTATTTATGCCGTGCGCATAATTTAATCTGTATGTCATGTTATCTAGTTTTTGGCATAGATGCAGAGCCTGTGGTAAAGTTGACGGTTCTCTTATACTTAGTAACCGCGGCAAGTCTCCATTAAGACCACGTATAAACGTGTCTAATGCCTTCTCTCTATATGAGTTGGTCATAGCACGGATTGCTTCTTCGCTTAAGTCGAGGCAGGCTATCTTATCAAGGATCAGCGAAAGGTGCTGATAAACCATTTGATAGAATGTAGCAATATCATGGTGACGTTGAGTTAAAGTTGTTAATTGGTACTCGAGTGTACCTATATCCCGCTTATCGGAATAATGAAGCATTAAGCATTTTCGGATTTGTGGCCAATCAAGTGGAGTACGGTACGACTCCAGAGCCGTGTCGGCATCACCGACAATTTTATGCCTAATTGTGTGAAGTATTGCGAAATACCTTGGGGTATTTCGGAAACTTTTGTAGACATCAAGAATTCTGTCTACCGTCTTGCGCCAGGAATTGAATTCCCCTGGTCGCCCTGAAAATTCCCTTAAGCACTTCACCATGTCCGGAATTCGGTCCAGTTCGTTGACGTTCGATGTATTAACCGTCATTTCTTGGTCTCGGGTGTTCCTATTGTCATAATTATTGTTCGTCATACGGTCCATTACCTGTTGTACTATTTCTTGAATGAACTCGTTATTCATTCGTGGGGGATTTGTAGGCAGATTTGGTTGTTGGGATCTTGTTTGATTTAGTTGGGAAGCTGATGTATCCTCTTCAAATCCTAGTCTTCTAATACCTTCTAGGATTTCTTCTTCCATTTTATATATTTGTTAGTTTATATGGTTTTATATGGTAAGTATTGTTTTATTTAGAAATATTCAATTGATTCAACTTGAATTTAAATATTTCGATTTAATCGAATGCCAATATAATAATTAATTTAAACAATTTCGATATTTAATAGACTTCAATGCTTTCAAATATTAAAAATATATTTTAACAAACTTATGCTTTTAATTCTTTTAAATTCTTCAATATATTTTTTCCATATAAAAATTCCACATGTTCACTTTATTTATGTATGTAAATTTATTTCTTTAATGCAATTCTCTTAATCCTTTGAAAAAAAAAAAAAAATTAATATTCACTTTATTTTATTTTCTTAATTTAATTCTTTAAAAATCTTTAACATTTCGTATTACACCTTATTTTCAATAAAAATTTTACTTTAATCTTTCACTTTGTTTCTATATTTTTAAATTTTTACTCAATTTCTTTTCAAAACAAAAATAGTTTTAACTTGTGTTTCACTGTGACTTTAAAAATTTTCTTATCATCTAAACTTACAGTAGTATAAACTTAAACATCATCCAGCGTTTGGGAGCCGTCGGTTTGAACAAGTTGGGTTGTCCTTTTTTCCTTAGGTACTGGGGGCCCTTGTTGTCACTTCTGAGGCGATCCTTTTGCTTAGTAGCCGCTTACTTCCCGCGTTGCACCTTAGTTGATGGTTAGGTGTTGCACTAATTTTTTCACTAGCTTTACTTTTTATTTTCAAGCTTTTTGTTACTTTAATTTAGTTCATTCAACGACACTCGCGGAGCCTTACTTTTTTATTTTCAGGCACTTACTACTTCGCGCGCTGGTCCCTGCTCGGGCGCCAGTTAAATTAACATTTGTTAATTTGATTAAAAAAATATATTTTTTCAGGAGTTGCCTCCTTCTTTATTGAATCCCGTTTTAAGACTAACTTAACAATTGTTCAAATAGCTTAAACCTAAACTTAAACGTCGCTGCATTCACCTGAGCGTCGCTGCTGCTGTCGTTATTGCGGCGCGTATGCCTGGTCAGCGAAAAAGGGTGGGAACCTATTTTTGGGAAGTTTCCATTATGCGGCGCGTGTGCCTGGTCAGCAAAAAGAGTGGGAACATAATTTTGCGTAATTTCGCAATGACATATGAAACTTTTGTTTACGTCGATATTGTGGCGGCCGGTGATTGGACGTACAAAGTTTATGAATATGCGGGGTGTTAACTTGTACATAAATATATGTCCATACGAATTTATATATGTAATAAAAATTTTCGTTAACGTAATTTTTAATGTAAAACATTATCTACTATTTGTATAACTACTTTTTGTAATTTTACTTCTTAGTTTTAGTAAAAATTATTGTAATATTTAAATTAATTAATTGTCCTTATATACTATATATAGGGTATATATGTATAATCAAATATACCAGCGTTACTGAACCAATGTAATAGTGCCAGCTTTTCAAATAATGAAGCGCAAAACAAACATGAACAGCCATTGTAATGAGGGCATTAGTTGGTTATTTTATTTGTGTAAAATCGTACTAATGCAAATGGCTTTGTTTTGCCAATAAATCGTAAGTCTACTATAAACTTTCAAACTCTTGCACATTTGCTAATTAACACTGGTCTCACAGATCAAAAAACTCAAAAATACTCGTACAACGCACTTTATTAGCGATCTATGTACAAGTACACACACTGGCAGCAAGAAGAGCATTTACAAAAAGAAAGGTACACGCGTAAAATCCACAACTTTCGCGTATAGAGAAGTCTGAGTGTGTGTTCGGTTTGTGAGACAGCATGAATGTCATTGATTCAAAACAATAATGAACGTAACCAAATATGTTTAAACTTATATTCGATCGATCAGCAAAGTGTTGGCACCAATTTCTTACAAAAATAATTAAATATAAGTGATTCAAATTAATCTTATTTATTTAAATAGCACAAAGGATACGCCAGCAGTTGCGAACTCTTATAAAAGATGGTACCTGAGCGGTTTATTTATAATGCTAGGTAAAGAAATCACACTATAGGGACTCACCCTATCTGACGGAGCTGGCGATGTTCTGCAACGTCAATTTACATAGCCGTATTAATTTTACAGGGATACTAAATTTAGAAACGAAATTAAGTAATATTTAAATTCTAACCTAACCTATTTATGTCTATATTGGTACTACTTGTTTCTCCTCGATTACTTTGCTGGTTGGTCAGGAAAATACTCCGCTACGCTCTAATTACTTTTTTGTACCAAAAGCATGTTCGGCGTTATCCTTCAAGCAACACAAATGGCATAAACATATTCACCGTTCTATCCAAATAACTAACATTAACTTTTATTTTAGTTGAAAAATAAAAAAGGAATTATGCCGTTAGGAAAAAAAATATTTTATTACCAAAGAAAATTATTCTACTTAAACGATTTCTATTAATAATTTAAATTTTTTTCCTATGTATTTAAATAAAATATGCATGTTGAGCTCCAGGAAAATAAATTCAGTAGATTCGGATGTTAGTGAGTTCCAACAGGCAGACAAATAATGGTCCACATGTTTTATATTACACTCCCCGCATCACCTTCCGTAATTGTTTTAAAAAATTTCAACGTGCAGCAACGACTGTAAAAAGATAGATAGATAAAGATATATGGTGTGCCGGTACGTTTTAATTTTGTAAATTGATTCTTTCTGTTATGTTTTGACTCCTATATATAAGTAGTAAGTTTTCACATTTTCATCGCATATATGTACATATGTAGATCATAAAAGAAAGTTACTTTCATTTGTAATATTATATTCTTATTCTTTTTCTAAGAGCAGATTCAATATACATACATATATATGATCGAAATTTTAAAATTGTCCTTATAGAATGCTGCGAACTTGTAAACATTCTGCAGCCTTCTTTTGCCGCATAGTTGACGCGCTACGCCTGTGTGTACTTGTACCAGTGTGTACGACGTGGAGATGCTTGGGCGTATATCAGCTTCTCTTGGCTGGAATGCGATTGCTGGGGACGGAGCTGTGGCTGTTGTGGCGCTAACGGCGGTGGTGGTGATTGAGATGAGACGCGGTTATGTAACTGGTGGTAGTGGAGCTCGTGGTTTTTCACTATTCCATATTGGGTGATATAATATAGCCAAGTGGCTATGCCAAGGAAAGCGAAATGATGCTTGAGACCGGCAAATTCGGATTATGGCACCGCTCAAATGTTGTTTCTATGGTTTTAATGGTTTGAACCACTATCGCTACAGAAAACCCGCTTTGACTAAAAAACCACTGGAACGAAACACCCCTTGTTTATTCTGGCACTAAGATTTTATTTTCAAAAGGTATTCTTGTGCGTTACTTTCGAGCAGAACAGTGAATCGGGGAAGAAAGAAGTAGGTAACCGACTTGGGGTGCAATTCGAGTATCAATTTGTATCGCTTCTGGAGATCTTTCAGGTAATCCTTTTTTCATCACCTGCTAAACTCATGGTGCAAAACTTTGATTTTTTTCCATGTATTTATGAGTGAAAGCCCTTCGTGACTCACTTCGGATATGGTTAAAAGGGTCTAGCCCCTGGGAATGTGACCAGAAGGGAGGGCCGTAAATTCGGTTGGGTCTTGTGAAAGCCAAGATATTGGCCAAGAGTTTAGAAAAGCTTCGATTCGAATTAATTGAATAGTAAATTCATCGAAGGTAAATTTGTGCAACCCGGCAGTCTTTTCAAAACGGGTTTTGAAGCTTTTGACCACAGACTTCGATACCAGCAGATAAAAAGATATACGATCACCTCCGTGGTTCTAACGTAAATATTCGCACAATAAGCTATTCCAGATCGGTCGCAGAAGCCATGTAAAACGCCATTTTGGTCCGGAATATAGTTAACCCAGTAGGATGTTTGAATTGTCGGGACTGTAGGCAAATTGTTTGCAAAATCGATCCAATTCGTGAGACGGTGAGTGCTGACTTGTTCGTCCCAGTCAATACCGTCTAGCCTGAGTTCTTGCAGGATTTTTGCTTGAATCATTATTGGCGTAAGCCATCCTGTGGGGTCGAAATGTTTTGGAATAAAAGAGGGAATATGTCGTTTGGTACTTGCTGACGTGGCTGGGACAGCTTCAATGAAATGGTATACGAGAAAGTGCTATTTAGGGCGTTCCTCTAAATCCTAAGGGTTTTTGTGGTACTTTCTTTTTCGTATGCGAAAAAGTTTGGAGCCAGCAAGTCTTCTTTCTTTAGGTTTTGGAGAATAACATGATGGTTAGGCGTCATTTTTCTCAAGGGAAAGTCTGCCGAGTTGAGTGCTTCGATTACTTGGGATAGCGACTGTGTGGCTGTCAGATTTCCATGGCCGCCCAAGAGAATGTCGTCTACATAACTTTCGTTTTTTAATATTGGGACTGTCATTGGAATGGGCTATTTTCACACCTTGTGCTAATTGAAGTGTGCGGAAAGCAAGAAAGGGCCCACAATTAGAACCGAATGTTATAGTTTGTAATATAAAGTCTACGATTGGACTATTTGCAGATGTACGAAAAACTATTCTTTAAAAATCTTGGTCATTTTGATGAAGTAATATTTGTCGATAAATTTTTTCGACATGGCCGTTGGAAACAAAGTTTTATATTCGCCATTCGTAATAGGTAACTTTAAAATGGGTTGGCCCGGTATGTAAAATATCATTGAGAGAGAGTCGGAGCCGGAACTCTTTGATGCATTGAACACCACTCGAAGTTTTGTCCTCTTTTTTCGGGTTTGAGAAACGCATGGTCAAGGAAATAAAATGGCATGCATTTGTCGTCTGAAGATTTTTCATACGAAGTCGAAGACATCATCATAGAAATACTTCACGTGACCTTTTTTATTAGTGGTGGTTCTATACTGAGGAATTGCTGGAGAGCTGAGGTCCAACTATGCAGCGACCTTCGCTCTTCCACCCATGCCTGGAAAAGGTGAAGCTCCATGCTAACCCTTGGTCAATCAAGGCTGTTAGTTTGAATAGATCACCTCGGTGTTCTAATGACTCAATAACAGTTGGGAGAAGAACTTTGTTATCATTTTCTGAATATTATGACTGAATAAATGAACCTCCGTATGACTGGTGGTTTGAATTCGCGAGCCGTTAGCCGACGTTGTCGCTAATTGCGAAGTGGTTCTATATACTCGTTTCTTATTCGGGGCTGAATTATGTTGAGTAGTGTCTTTTTTGACAATTAAGGCAGGTTCACCCAGCTCGTTTTTTCTCGCAAAGTTTGTGCAATTCTGGATTGTTAATGCCTTAAATTTGAGGCTGTGATTCAATGTGCGTGTGTGCGATGCGTGCGCATGACACAGCCTTAAATATTGAATAACCTATTTTGCGAAATCTTGGATTGGATGGGTTTTGAAAATAATCTATTCTGGAAAGGGAAATGTTTTGTGAAGGTTGTTTTTGTGGGTGGTTGTCGGATTTTGGCTGGTCGCTATTGACCCACCCTTTCTACTACTTCAAATGGGGTTGTGAGGAACTAGTTCATTTCCTTGAATTGAGGGTCTGTTCTAACAAATCCACAAGGGAAGTTTGGATATCACCAAATATATTAATGTAGGATGCCAGCTTTCTATAGAAACCTGTTGAATTCCCTGTGTTTGAAGACAGTTGTTCACTGAAGATTTCAATGTTTGCGTCTCTTCTCTGCTCTCTACCTGAATTGCCATTAAATTCATTAAAATTCGAATTTGGGTTTCTTCTAGCCGTTACTTCGTATCGGGGTCTAATGGTTTCTCACATGATTTTTGAAGTTTTCGTCACATAATGGGAACTGTTAACCAATCTGGCCGGCTTTGCCTAGCTTTTTGTACCTATGGTTTTGGGTGGGTGAGCACATCAAGGAAGGACGGCCATTGTCCATAACCTCCATAAAAGGTTTCAGTATCGCAAGGAGGTAATTTTATGCCTAAGCCTGGTTGCCTGGTTGTGACACACTTGATTAAGTAATTGGATCCGATCGCCTATCTGTGTTTTGGTATGTTCATATGTAATGAGACACGATCTATATAGTAAAGAAAAACAATGTTTAGTTCTCAAAGGTAACTTTATTAATTCACATTCAGTTCAAATCCAGGTTCACAAAGAGCAAAGCTTACGACTAGAATTGAAAGTGAGAGTATGGAGCATTCTCCTGGTTTGTTGTTGTTATTACTTAAATCTATAATACAATGTAAATGGCTTAATGTGAGAAAATTTGTTGTTATTGTAATTAAAGAGTTTTGAGTAAAATGAAATAACATGAATGAGTTTGGTAAATGATGTGAGTGATTAACTTAAGCTTAATATTAGTTGTTTGTAGCAAGGGCAATAGTATGTGACTCCTCCACCCTTAGGATATTTACGACCTCGTAAATTCAAATATTTAAACCTTATGGCAATACATTTAACTAAATTTTAATTTGCGCATACTTATACTAGCTCAACTTATTTAATTTAAAGCATATTAATTTTGAAATTTATACCGCCTTTTACATTGAGCTTTATAATATTTGGTTTTCCGATTATTTGATGTATCGGTGACATAATTTCCATTTTTCTTATAGTCTAGAAGTTTTTTGTATTTGGGTTTATTTTTGCCAATTTCTCTATTACATACAATATTGTCGACCTGTTCAACCGGTTTGCTATTTTTCTTTTCATTCAATTTCTCAATTCTTTCAATTTTCTCGTTTTCGTATATTTTGCACAATTTATCAATTTCATCTTTATCAAAATTTTTAATAATAAAGTCAATGTGTATTTTTTTGGTTGTAGAGTGAATGGTGTTGTTATAAAAGGTAAATATTTTAAAAAGTTTGTCATCTATATCTAAGTTTTTATTATCCTTCTCAGCTTCTAACAGTCTCAAATGTTCGTTTAAAGTCCCGTGAAGGCGCTCTATGTCCGAGTTTCCAGTTTTGTAATATGCTGTAGTTGTGTGTGTGTGTATATTGTGTTCTTTTAAAAATAAACGTACTGCGCTGTGTAAAATGCATCGCTCGTTGTCGAATATTATTTTGTTAATTTTTCCCAAATGTTGTATGCGTTGCTTTAAAGCTTCTAGGATGGCTACCCAATTTCTATCATTCAGCTTATGGAACGTGGTATATTTTGAAAACTTGTCAATCGTAGTTAAATACATAACATTTCTGTATGTAAACCTAATATCGATATGCACTATGTCATTAAAATGTGTTGGAGTTTCAGTGACTTGATACTGAGTTTTTACGGGATGTCTATCGTATTTAGCTACTTGGCATACTGAACAATTATTTATTACGTATGTTATTAGTTTGAATAACCTAGGGTAAAAGTATTTATTTTTTAGCTCGAGGAATACTTCTTGAATACCTCTATGGTTATTACGCAAATGTTCGCTTTCTATTATTGTAAGAATCTCATTTTTATCTGTTATTTCTTTTAAAATAACGCTTGATTTGTATATAATAAGATTATTGTTTTCAAAAAAAGTTACATATAAATATTGAAATTTTATAAACAGCTCATTATTGTCGCAAAAAATGCACATTATACCTTTATTTATCAAAACTTTTCGCATGATTTCCTTTAAATTCGAATCTTTCGTTACTGTTACGTGGTTTTGGCACATTTTATTTACGATTTTCATATAAATATTTTCTTTCTGACCATAGCTGAGGTATATCTGATTTTTGTAATAATTAATACATTTTTCTGTGACAAATATATATTTTAAATTATCTTCAACTGCACTATGTGCAGTATCTATGGACATTGTATCCATATTTTCATGTTTTTTATCGTCAAGTTCCATTTTATCGCCTTCAAAATTATTGAACATATTAGCTGCTTTATTATCTGTATTAATGTGTCTGCCACGTTATTATCTTTTCCCCTTATATAAGTTATTTCGAAATCATATTTGTTAAGAAGAATCCCTACACACTCAAATTGTTGTACTCGTCCTTGGTACGCTCTAGGCTGGAATATGCGGTATTTATCTGGCGCCCTTACCATGCAGTTTATGTTAAAAGGCTTGAGTCTGTCCAAAGGGCTTTTACGCGTTTTGCTCTACGATCGTTGAGATTTGAGGATCCTATCCCGTGTTACCGTTCGCGCTGTTTATTAATTAATCTAATGTCATTAGAGTCCAGACACACTCTGTTATCGATGTGCTTCGTTTTTGATATCATTGTAGGCGGTATTGATTGCCCACATCTTCTAATGAAAATTCGTTCAATGTTCCGTCCTGTATTCTTCGCTGTAATGATTTGTTTTTTGTAGGTATTGCTAAAACTGTTTATGGGATGAATGCTCCCATACGGAGGACTCTTTCTCAGTTTGATGCTTATTCTTCTGCCTTAGACATTGAGTTTGCATTTTCTAAATTAGCTTTTAAGAATCAACTCAGAAGTTACTTGCCTTAGCGGGTCCTCTTATCATTATTACTACTATTTTTATTATATTAATGTATATTCATACTTATATCACATAGTCTATAAGCAAATTCTTTGTTGTTGATTAATAAATAAATAAATAAATAAATAAATAATTTTTTGTGGTCAGTTTGTATTATAAACTTTCGTCCGTATAAATATGTTCTAAAATGCTTTACGGCCCAAACCATGGCAAGAGCTTCTTTCTCTATTGTTGAGTATCTTATCTCGTGATCACATAACGTACGAGATGCATAACATATAGGGTGATTGTTTTGGCTTAATACAGCGCCAATAGCAAACTGAGATGCATCAGTAGTGAGCAAAAACTTTTTGCTGAAATCTGGTGGCTGTAAGACAGATTCATTAGTAATTAGTTTTTTTAAGGTATTGAAAGCTTTGAGGAATTCCGAACTACTGGGTAAGCTACTTTTGCGTAGTCCCGTATAAATTTTCTGTAATAACCTGTCATACCAAGGAATTGTTTTATCTCTTTAACATTAGTAGGGGGTTTCATATTATTTATACAATGTGACCTAAAAATTTTGTAGTTAGTTCGGCAAATTGACATTTTTGGAACTGGATTTTTAAATTAGACGATCTTAATGTATTAAATATGGTTTTAATAGAAGAAAAATGTTCTTCAAAACTTGCGGGAAAATATTAAAATATCGTCTAAATAGACAACGCAAATTTTATTAATATATTCTCTTAAAACGTAATTAATTAATCGTTGAAAGGTAGCGGGTGCCGTTTTAAGACCAAAAGGCATGCGATTAAATTCATAGTGGCAATCTGCTGTGGAAAAAGCCGTTTTCGCTCTATCGTTAGGATGGACTTCAATCTGGTGAGAGCCCTTTGCTAGATCAATAGTACTGAAGTATGAACATTTTCCCAATTTGTCGAATATGTCTTGCATATTCGGAATTGAGAACTTGTCATCAATTGTTTGATCATTTAACTTACGATAGTCGATGACAACTCGCCATTGAGGAACTCCTTTTTTGTCTGCCTTTTTGGGTACAACCCATAAAGGTGAGTTGTATGGACTATTACTTGGTACAATTATATTTTGCGCTAGCATTTCTTTTATCTGTCGATCAACTTCAGCGCGATGTACCACCGGATATCTATACAGCCTACTATAAACTGGTGTATCAGTTTTTGTTATTATGCGGTGCTGAATTTCATTAGTGAAAGGCAAATGTTCTCCTTCTTTATAAAAAATATCTTGATAACACTACTCGACAAATTTTGATCAACTTTAGTCTCCAAGAATAAAATAGTCCTTTCCTAAAGTGAAATTTTCTCCTGATTCCGAACATGACTTCCATTTACTTGTGGCAGATCTAGTTTCCGAGATATCGGCGAAAATATGAAAATTCCCATTTTTGCAGAACACTACTTCATATAGGTACGGCAAAAATTTGTATTTTTCATTTTTTCGTTTTAAACTGTTGAATTATGCATTATACTAATTCCCATAAAAATGTCTTGCCTTCACCTCCCTCAAGTATCTTCAGTAGTTTGGCCACTATGCCAAAAAACGTTCAAAAAATGTTGAAAAAAAAACGAAATTTTTTACACAATTTCAGATTTAACCACTTTAAAATCGGAAAAATTCTATTGACGAAAAAAAGTTAGCCCTCCTATGTTGTAGGTAATTTAACTACGAAAATTTTAAGCATACCAGTACTACAATCGGACGTGCCATTGAAACTATAGCCCCGTTAACTTGCAAGCGTCTATCCTACAATTTTAGTATTACTCTGATAAAATTGGCGAGACATTTCATTTGGTCACTCTACCTTAGGGTCTAATAAATTTAAAAAGACATCAAGTATTTAATTGTCACTACTGTTTGTTGTAAATTTTGTTTTGCAAATTGTAGTGCAAATTTATACATACTATATCGGTAGATGTGTTTACGAAATGGCTTGTTGCAAAAGAGATTTTAAATGTAAAAATAATCCGGATGATTTTTGCTTTATTTGCGGACATTATATTTTCGGAAACTCAGCTCGGAAAATAACTAATTCTGTCAGAGATGCATACTTTCATTATTTCGGTTTCCGTGTAAAAAATCTCGATAAATCTTGGACACCTAATTTTATTTGCGCCTCCTGTAGATTAACTTTAATGAGATGGGTATCGGGTAAAGGTCATAACATGAAGTTTGGTGTTCCAATGATGTGGACTGAACCCTTTAACCACGACCAGTGCTATTTTTGCGTGATAGACCTTAAAGGTAAAACGAGAAAAAAGAGGAAATTAATAAGTTATCCAAATGTGGCATCAGCTAAAAAACCAAAACTACATGACCATACCTTACCCATACCTAGACCGCCTATAAGTTTTGAAGCCTCAAGCGAAAGTGACTCCGAAGCAGATAATTCAGAAAGTGGACAAGAAGGAGAGATCCCACATCGAGTCTCACAAGCCGAACTTAATGACTTTGTCAGAGATTTGAAATTATCGAAATTTGATAGCGAAGTTCTAGGATCTCGTTTGCAGCAATGGGGCAGCCTGGGCCCTTCGACAAGTACTTCCAAATTTCGAAATAGACACAAGACTTTCTCTTCTTTTTTTACTAAAAGTGAAAATATTTGCTACTGCAATGATGTTCAAGGTTTATTTGAAGCACTAAAATTAGAAAATAAAGTGGATGATTGGCGCTTGTTTATACAGTTCAAAGCATAGTTTAAAAGCAGCATTACTCCATAAAGGAAATTCGTTACCGTCAATACCAGTGGCACATTCTGAGAATACTAAAGAAACTTATTTAAGCATATCAAATTTACTTGAGCTCATTCAATATAAACAATTTAATTGGAAAATTTGTGCGGACTTAAAGGTAAGCAGTTTCGGTGGTACAGTTTAAAATAAATAGTATATGAAATACATCCTAGGTTGTAGCTATAGTTATCGGACTTCAAGGAGGTTTCACTAAATATTGCTGTTTTCTCTGTCTTTGGGACAGCCGTGCTAGAGAAACCCATTATATTCAGGAAAACTGGCCACCAAGAGCTGAGTACGAACCAGGTGCCTTCAATATCGCAAACCCGCCTTTAGTAAATCCCGAACGAGTTATTTTGCCAGCACTTCACATCAAATTAGGATTAATGAAAAATTTTGTAAAGGCTTTAAATAAGGACGCGCCATCCTTCCAGTACCTAACGAAATTTTTCCCTAAAATAACTCAAGCCAAATTAAAAGAAGGTATATTTGTTGGTCCGCAAATTAGAAAGTTGCTGAAAGACGAAAATTTTGCGAAACATTTATCATCAGTAGAAGCAGCGGCTTGGGACAGCTTTAAGCAAGTCGTTAGTGGGTTTCTTGGCAACAACAAAGATCCCAACTATAGAGAGATGGTCAAAGCCTTGTTGAAAAACTACAGTGCTATGAAATGCAACATGTCCCTCAAAATGCATTTTTTGCATTCACATTTGGATAATTTTCCCGCAAACCTAGGTGCTGAAAGTGATGAACAGGGTGAAAGGTTTCACCAAGACCTCATGATTTTTGAAAAGCGTTACCAAGGTTTTTGGAATGAAGAAATGATGGGAGATTATTGCTGGACAATAATACGGGAGACAAACCCAGAAAATTATAAACGGGTAGTTAGAAGTACCCACGTCCCTCACTATTGACCACCACGGTAAAATCGCTCAATTTGACTTTTTTAGATGTAGATATGTATGTATTTAATGTTGTTGTCGTTGTTGTTTTTTACTGAATTGCTGATTTATACTCATATTACTCAATTGAATACAGTTTAACGTGCAAACATATGTCTATAATAAAACGTTATAAAAAAATAAAAACCTAGTTTGAATAAAAATTTTCTCTATAAAAAAATTGTAGGATAGACGCTTGCAAGTTAACGGGGCTATAGTTTCAATGGCACGTCCGATTGTTGTGCTGGTATGCTTAAAATTTTCGTAGTTAAATTACCTACAACATAGGAGGGCTAACTTTTTTTCGTCAATAGAATTTTTCCGATTTTAAAGTGGTTAAATCTGAAATTGTGTAAAAAATTTCGTTTTTTTTTCAACATTTTTTGAACGATTTTTGGCATAGTGGCCAAACTACTGAAGATACTTGAGGGAGGTGAAGGCAAGACATTTTTATGGGAATTAGTATAATGCATAATTCAACAGTTAAAAACGAAAAAATGAAAAATACAAATTTTTGCCGTACCTATATGAAGTAGTGTTCTGCAAAAATGGGAATTTTCATATTTTCGCCGATATCTCGGAAACTAGATCTGCCACAAGAAAATGGAAGTCATATTCGGAATCAGGAGAAAATTTCACTTTAGGAAAGGCCTATTTTATTCTTGGAGATTTTTTTTGTCGAGTAGTGTAATTATTTAAAAGCGTGTTTAATATTTCTTGGTCTTTCGAATTTAAATGTTTAGCAAAAATATATGTTGGCTTTTTCTCTAATTCTTCTTCACAGGTAAGTATCTCTAGACGTTCTTTTTTAAAATATTCTTCTTCTGATAGCTCCTCTTCTTTATAAAATTACATAGGTATCGTTGCTTCGTCTGTTTTTAATCTTCTATTTCTATAATCAATTATAGCGTTTAAACTTAATAAAATGTTATCCAAAAAATTCACATAAAAATTATTCTTTTTAAATTCATTAAACAATGGTATAGAAAATTGATTTTTTGTAGGAATATTTCTTCCCAAAACCTTTAATAAAAAAATTGTCGGCCTCACTGCATATTTAGGATTACAAATTTCCGGGTTTATTATGCTAAACTCCGCCACTGTATCGATGAAAAATCTAAGTTTTCTAATATGTGTTTCAATTACTATATGGGGTAGTTTTCTTCGCCGCGATACTGAAAATTTTGGCAACTCTCATTAACTCCCAATTCCATAGGTTCAATCGAGTTGCTTGGATTTTGGTTACTGGACAAGTTATTTGATTGAAAGGGATTGTGTTGTTGTCTCCGTGTTTGATCGCTGTTATTATATCTTTGCCGTGACTGTATTGAATGCTGAAATGCGTTGGTGTTGTTGTAACGCTGCGGTTGAAATGTGTTAGTGTTGTTGTAACGCTGCTGTTGAAATGTGTTGGTGTTGTTGTAACGTTGTGTATTGTTATTATTGTTAAAAGCTTGTACGTTGCTGTTATTGTAATAATATTGTCCGTCAAAATTATTATTATAGCCTTGTCCGTTGTTATTATTGTTGTAACTTTGTTCACTGTTATTATTATGGCAAAATTGTGTATCAGAATTGCTGTTGTAATTTTGCCAGCTTCGATTGTTGTTATTAAAGCGTCTGTCAGAATTATTGTTGGGATATTGCCTATTCACATTGCTGTTGTTTGACCGAGAATTAAGAGATCAAAAATGTTACGTGTGCTTGACTGAGGAGGATACTCTTTGTTACTGAACTTTAAATACCCATTTGACTTTATTATATCCTACGCTTCTTTCAAATTTTTCGGATTTCTACTCACGATGATACTTCTTACCGGTTCTGGTAGACCGTATTTGAAAGAATTGAGAGCAATTCTACCATTACCTTCACTTGTAATTTCTGTCTTTTATATTGCCCATAAGTAAAACTTTATAATCTAAAGGAAAAGAATCTAATATATTCACCATAGAATCTATTCTTTGCATAAAACTTAGCAAAGCATCTCCATTCCCATCATAATTCGGTATGCTATTGAGATTTGTAGTTACTAGTTTAAATTTAGCTGTATCATTTAAATTATCCATATTGATTTTTGTGTGTTTTTTCTCTTCTTAATAAAAATGTAAGTTTATATGCTCATTTTTATACGTGTCTTTTAATATAAACAAAGTAACTAACTGACCTACTTTTCTGAGTGATTAACGTTAAAATAAATATGAGTGAAACAAAAACTACGTATGTACATACAAATATCAGTGCACCATCTTGTTGTTGTTATGTCTTCTCACTATTTGCTGGGTATTTGGCTTGAACTTGACGCTTGTTGTTGCTATTTCCGCTTTCGTTTGCTATTGCAGTATCTTCATATGTAACTTGATGTTGTTGTTGTTATTTCCGCTTTCGTTTGCTAGTGCATTCTCTTCATTTATGGATATGAAACTTAGTGTTGTTGTGGACACAATTATGTTGGTTTGAAACTTGATGCTTGTTGTTGTTGTTGTGGAAACAATTGTGTTAAGACTCTTAACTTAAGAGACAGGAATACTAACCAATGTCTTTTGGAGATTGATGATTGCTTTTATTTCTTTAATATATGTGGAAATGTACTCTCTTTACATATGCAAATGCAACTTTACGTTATTGTTGTTATAGTTGATTTCAAGAATTTAATTATTGTAAACGAGCAGGTGTGATTTTTTTTCTCTCTGGAATTGTGAAGGTGACCTAATACATACGTCCCCAAGATGTGGTGTGATTTTCTTTTGCTCTTTATGTTATTTTCGAGATGGCTTAATATGCCCGCAAGATGACTTTGAAATGTTTTGAAGGTGACCTTTGTACAATAGGTTTTACTTCTTTTAGACAAATATTTTTTTCACAATCCGTAAAGTTTTCTTTCAATAATTAGTTTGCACTTATAAGTCTTGATTTTTCTTTAACTTTCAAATTGTAAATGAACTTTTCACCTTTCGTAAAAGCTTTATTTGGTCTTCCACAGTTTGTAAATTTTTTTTTCACATACAATGCCTTATATTCAGTTTTCATATATTGGTTTAATTTTCTTAAACTTTGCCATATAACTTTTTCACTTTCCGTAAAAACAATATTTCTTCTTTTCGAAGCAAAATATACAAATTTTTAAACTACACTTTTCGTGTATTGTTAATTAAAAATTTTCGCGTATGTAGTTCGCCGTTGACTGCGCCAGTAAAGAAAAACAATGTTTAGTTCTCAAAGGTAACTTTATTAATTCGCATTCAGTTCAAATCCAGGTTCACAAAGAGCAAAGCTTACGACTAGAATTGAAAGTGAGAGTATGGAGCATTCTCCTGGTTTGTTGTTGTTATTACTTAAATCTATAATACAATGTAAATGGCTTAATGTGAGAAATTTGTTGTTATTGTAATTAAAGAGTTTTGAGTAAAATGAAATAACATGAATGAGTTTGGTAAATGATGTGAGTGATTAACTTAAGCTTAATATTAGTTGTTGGTAGCAAGGGCAATAGTATGTGACTATATCATATTTCAGTTTGTGCTCATCGGTTTCGAAAACGTTATGGGGTTTCCCTCCGTCACTCATTTTTGGAGTTTTCTGTTTGTCGTCGATATTTAGTAATTTATAATAGGACTTGTGTACTCAGAAATAGGCTTTAGGTAGGGTACAGTTGATGAATGTAAATAAAGGAATTCCAAAAAACTTGACTAGGCTTGGCTCGGCTTGATGTTGAGTTTTTAAACGTTGGTATAAATTACGAGCGGTGAGAATGAAAGCGATAAGTAGGTACAAACTATGACTCTTATAAGTAATGAGAGTTTATAACTCGCCCTCCGATAATGAACTCACGTCTCTGCGAATAAGCAAGTTAAAATCTTAAATTTTTTACTTATTAGCGTAGAGTAATTTTACTTTTTTTAATTTAGAGCTTTGTCCTTTGCGTTAAATTATAAATCAATAAATGCCTAAGCAGTGTAGCAATCATACCTGCACCAAGCGTAGATTAAGTTATCTTAGATTACGTAAATCATAACGCGTACCAGCCCTAAGTTTTTACACTAAGAAGTTGTGCTTGTGTTTACACCTTAAGTTATTGTAGTCCTAGCGAGTAAGATTCCTTTGTATGTATGTAAATATGTAAACATAGCGAGTAAGAACGATTAGTGGTAAAAAGGCGAGAAGCCATTTTTGAATAAAGCGAATTGATCATTAAATTTTACCCTTCAAGAAAGTAAGTCGCGTTTTAATTTGCTCTGCCATCTGATACGCATTTCTTTAGAAGTGGTCGTTGAGCTTTTTTTTTTTTGGTTTTTAAGTAATAAAGTAATTAAAATTTTGCAAAGTTTTGACTAAGTGAAAAAGTAAAAAAATTAAAATGACCGACGGTATTTCTGCTGAGAAATATACATTGATGCAGCTAAAAGCTTGGGGTCCTGCCGTAGGCATTAACGCTAGTGGTGCAAAAGCATCATTAGCTGCCAGGTTAAGTGAGTTATCAACGGAAGCACGAGGTTTGTGCCCTAAAGTTGGTGAAAAAAGTAGCGACACACAAATTTGAGAAACGAATGTGGTCGCCAGAAGAAAGTTTCGTTAACTACTACAACGAAAAATGCACACTTAGCAGCGACTTAAACCTCAGTGACGAAGAATTTACCGATTACCTGGTTGAAGGTATTCCAGATAGGCAGCTTCGCAACCAAGCAAGACTACAAAATTTTACATCGGCAAACGAGGTGGTAAAAGCTTTATGATCCATTACTTTACCAGAGCGTCCAACAGCAAGGCCACGAAACGATGAACGCCTACGTTGCTACAACTGTAATTGCTCGGGTCATTACTCAAAGGATTGCAGGAAGCCGAAGAGGGAGTCCGGATCATGTTACGCGTGTGGAGAAAAGGGTCACTATGCAACGGACTGCAAGCAGTACAAAAAAACAAAGAATACTTTCGTAAGTTACTTTAGCATATATGTATATACTAGCATGTGTTGATATTGAAATGTTTGTAGAATGTTTAGTTAACTCAGGAAGCCCTGTTAGCTTGGTGAAGCAGGTCATGGTTCCGTCAGGAGTGCTGTTAGAAGAAGTGCAGGAAACGTACTACGGTTTAAATTACTCACGTTTAAATATTATTGGAAAATTGAAGTGTCATATAAAAGTTCTGAATAAATATATTTTAGTTGAACTTCTTGTGGTTCCTAATGGGTCTATGGGTTATTCAGTTTTACTAGGTAGAGAATTCATCGAAGCGAGTGATGCGAAATTAAAAATAGGTAATGTTGAGCTCATGGATAGAGCGATACAAAGAGAAGGTTTTCAAGAAAAAGTTGAGGGCAAAATCGAAGTCGAGAAATTCAATGAAACAGATGCAGCGAACAAAGATAAAAATAAAACAATGGACAGTGTGAGAATTATAGAGAAAGGTATAAACAGTAATTACGAAAACTCAAATAAAGAGATTCATGAAATTATGGCAATAAATATATGCGAGGAATCTGATTCAGATCTCAAAATAGGTGAGCAGCCAAGCTGTTTTGAAAAGAAAATGTTCCGGGAAATTTTTAGAAAAGTTTTCGTGAACGCTAAAAGGTTAGACAAACCCCACGTAAGAAAAGAAATGCAACTTATCTTGGAAAGTAATAAGCCATTTGCTTGTTCCCCAAGAAGACTCTCATACACCGAGAAATTAGAGTTACAAAAAATAATTGACGATTATTTGGCCAAAGGTTACATACGGCCAAGCGAATCAGAGTTTGTTTCTCCAATAGTTTTAGTCAAGAAGAAGACGGGTGAGCTAAGAATGTGCGTTGATTATAGAAAGTTAAACAAAGTCACAGTTAAGGACAATTATCCTATGCCACTCCTAGATGATTTATTAGACAGATTGGCAAACAAAAAACTGTTCACCAAGTTGGATCTCAAAAACGGATTTTTCCATGTTTTCGTAAATGAAGATTCAGTTAAATACACTTCCTTTACAAATCCGTTAGGACAGTTTGAGTTCCTAAGAATGCCATTTGGGCTGAAAAATGCGCCAGCAACTTTTCAAAAGTTCATTAACAAAATTTTCGTCGATATGATTCGAAGTAGTGAAGTGATAATTTATTTAGATGACATTATGATAGCTACAGAAAATGTAAAACAACATCTAGAAATACTTGAGAAAGTCTTGGTAAGAATAGTTCAAAATAACTTAGAGCTTCGACCAGACAAGTGCGAGTTTTTGCAAACGAAAGTATCGTATTTAGGATACGTTATCACTGACAAAGGTATTCAAGCCGACGAAAAAGGACTTAAAGCAATAGAAAATTTTTCGGTTCCTACAAAAAACCCAGGAGTTCCAAAGTTTTTTAGGCCTGTGTTCATACTTTCGACGATTTATCAAAGACTTCTCAACTATAGCCAAGCCCCTCCACGACCTCACAAGAAAAGATAGAAAATTTCAGTTTGGAAAAGTAGAGATAGAATCATTTAACAACCTCAAAGAAAAACTTATCGCGTCCCCATTGTTGGCAATTTATGACCCAAATGATGCAACTGAGTTGCACTGCGATGCTAGCGCATTGGGGTTTGGAGCTATATTGCTGCAAAGGAAGAAAGATGCAAAGTTGCATCCAATATTTTATTTCTCCAAGCGAACAACAGATACAGAGTCCAAATATCATAGCTTTGAACTAGAAACCCTACCAATCGTATACGCTTTAAAAAGATTTAGAATATATTTACAAGGTATACGGTTTAAAATCGTTACCGACTGCAATTCCTTAACATTAACTCTCAACAAAAAAGATATGAACCCAAGAATAGCTAGATGGGCATTAGAATTACAAAATTTCGACTATGAACTCGAACATAGAGCTGGCAAAAGAATGCAACACGTAGATGCGTTGAGTAGAGTAAACAACGTGTTGACAATTCATGCGAACACTTTTGAAGAAAACTTGATTATATGTCAAAGTAAGGATTCCCGAATAGGACTAATTAAAAGAGAGTTAGAAGCAAGTGAGAGTAGCCATTATGAGATGAGAAATGGAGTGATATACAAAAAGAAGGGCAGAAATTTACTTTTCTATGTGCCCGAATCAATGGAACAACATGTCCTATACAAGTATCACGACGAGTTAGGACATTTAGGCATAGAAAAAGTAGTAGAGACCATTGAGAAAAGTTATTGGTTCCCGGGTATAAGAAAAAAGGCAGCTTCATACATTGAAAATTGCTTGAAGTGCATTGCTTTCTCACATAAAATGGAAAAAAAGAAGGGCTGTTACATATGATACCCAAAGGAAAAGTGCCATTCGAAATGATACATATTGACCACTATGGACCGATTCACGGTAAAAGCACAAAATACAGGCACATTTTGATAGTGATAGACGCATTCACAAAGTTTGTCCGTTTATATCCTGCAAAAAACTACAGCATCCAAAGAGGCCATTGTAGCATTGAAGGAATATTTTAGAGCATATAGCAGACCCAAATTTTTAGCTTCAGATCGAGGGACTTGTTTCACCTCAAAAGAGTTTGAAGAATTTTTAGACGAAAGTAATGTAGAACATATCAAAGTAGCAACTCCCCTCAAGCGAATGGCCAAGTCGAAATCGTAAATAAAAGTTTGGGACCAATGGTTGCTAAAATGATAGACTCTGAAAAAAAAATAAGTTGGGAGAAGGTTTTAGAATCGGTAGAACACTCGATGAATAATACAGTACACAAAGCAACAAAGGAACAACGTAGTGTGCTAATGTTCGGAGTAAGACAAAGATAGCCTCGATTATAATTTTTATGCTAGTATTTAAGTTTTGCAATATTTTCTATTTTTATTCTCTTTTATAACGTGTATAAATAGATATATTAAATTTTTCTATGTGACCTCCTTACGTTAGCTATGCTTAATTTATTGGGAAAATTTTTAAGTAGCTTTGTAAACCTTTTGGCAGTTTTATTTCTATTTGCAAGAGGGTTTTTAAGATACACTTTGTTGTTATCAAAGTTTTCCACGTTTTCCCGATAGTTTTGTCTACAGCTTGTTTTCTTTGTTTTTAATCGTAGTTTTTTTAATAGTTTTTAAATCATTGTTGTTTCGATTGATAAAGTCTAGTGATTTTTATTGGTTGAAGGATTGAAATTATTGTAGAAACCAATATCTTTAATCATAATTTTCTTCAATTTCTAAGGAGTTGTCTATATTTTTAATATGCGTATGTGTTCCAGTAGTGTGACATGGAGTCTTTCAACTTCTGCATTTCCAGAATGGATGTTCGGGGTAGTGAAGTGAGGAATCGCATTATTTTCAGAGCAGAATAATCTCATAAGAGAGTTATTAAAATCGTTGTCCATTATTATTATTTTATCATTATCTTTATTGGAGTTTGATCTTCATTGCGACCATGTTTCTATCAGGCTATTTAGGAATGGAAGCTAATTTTTTATTTATTTATTTATTTATTTAGCATTAATAATCAAGAAAGTAATTACATTTCATACAGATTACAAAGATATTCTTTATAAAAAGTACAAACTAAGTAATTTATAAATTTAGTAAAGATTTAAAAGAAACATAAATAAATAAAAAGCACAAGCTAAGTAATTAATTCATTGAGTAACGATTTAAAACGGAATTCCGGATACGAAAACTCTAGAGCGGAAGAACTTGAGAATAAGTTGAATTCCTTTAGAGCTCTGTATATAGGAGCATTAGATGCGTAATTAGTTCTAACCATCTCCATAGAGAAAAAGGGTGAATTTGTCAACAGTCGTCGGAAAACAATTGCGAAAACAATAAAATACATCAGCTTGCATGTTAATAAAACCAAAAGCTTTTACTTTTTCTCCAATATCTTTCGGTTACACTGCAGTAACCGTCTAATACGTAAAATTTAATAATAAATATAGCCGTCTGGAAAAGTAAATGCTTCTGCTAAAGTGCAAGAACGGACCGTCGATTACCTTCCCAGTTAATTAGCTACAGGACATATGCGGATTGAAGATTATAATGAGAATTTGTGCGATATGCGATGGTTAGGTTAGGTTAGGTTGGAGTGGCAGCCGCCTACAGCGGCTCACTTAGGCCAATATTTGGCCCATTGTGTTACCACAAGAAAAGTTTTGTACCATCCCAAAAAGAAAAATTACCCCTTACTAAACCAGTTTGCCTCATTGATAAACTTCAACAGACAATTTACCTCGGTGCTAGAAACCTTACTAAGGCCATCCAGAAACGGTGATCCCAGATGTCGCATCCTGCTTTTACACAGTGCAGGGCACTTACACAGTAGATGCAAGATCGTTTCCTCCTCCTCGTCATTCTTGCAGCTCCTACAGCATCTTCGGAAGGGCACTCCCAACCTTTCAGCATGTATACCTATCAGACAGTGCCCTGTTAGAGCCCCGATCACATTCGAAATGTTTTCCCTTCTTAGAGAGAGAACGCTGCGCGACCGTTTCCGATCCCATTTAGGCCACGTCTGCCTTGAGGTTCGACAGGCCGTATTTTGCCTCCATCTATTGTCAGCTTGTTTATATGTAAGATCTCTGAGTAGTATTTTGCAAGTGGCAAACGGCATACCAATGCGTTCTTTATCCTGAAGAATCTGCTTGGTCGTACCTTGTCTTGCAAGTTCATCTGCCATGCAGTTTCCCTCTATGTCCCGGTGACCAGGGACCCAAATGAGGTATAGTCTGTTCTGCTTAGCCATCTCCTGTAGAGATCGGCGGCAGTCCAGCGCGATATTCGAGTTAAACGTGAGAGAGCTCAGAGCTTTGATTGCAGCCTGGCTGTCACTAAAAATGAAGATGTCTCTTCCTATAATCCCGGTCCCTATCTTCTTCACCGCTTCCATGATAGCTGAGACCTCAGCCTGGAAGACGCTGCAGTGATCTGGTAACCTAAAGGAAATTTGCAGGAGAGGGTTTCGTGAGAAAACGCCCCCTCCTACCTGATTATCGAGTTTCGAGCCATCTGTATAGATGACAATGCTCTCAGGTGGAGTGTGAAACTCAGGTTTCCACTCCTCCCTGCTTGGAATTCGTGTAGTAAAGTTACTTTCATTTACCGATGTCCAAGCACACCGGTCCGTGCTGCTCGGAATAGAGCAGAACTTGTTCAAAATACTAGAGTGCCCTTGGCATTCAGGGTGCCATTGGGATGTCTCTCTTAGTCTCAAAGCAGTCATCGCTGCCGTCTGTTGTCCGACTAAATCTAAAGGAAGGAGGTCTAAAATGGCGTTCAAAGCCTCATTTGGCGTGGTTCTGAGCGCCCCGCTTATGCAGATCATACTAGATCTTTGCACCTTGGTGAGTAATCTGAGGTTAACCTCTTTGTCTAAAGCAGGCCACCATACGATCACCCCATATAGGAGAATTGGTCTGACGACCGCTGTGAAAATCCGCCGACAGATCTGGGGGTTAAGACCCCATTTCCTGCCTATGGCTCTCTTACAAGTGTAGAGGGCTATGGAAGCCTTTTCATGACGTTGAACCAGGTTCTCTTTCCAGTTCAGCTTCCTATCTAAAACAACGCCTAAAAATTTGGCACTTGTAGAAATACTTAACCGGGTACCATTTAATACCGGTGGGGTCACCGAAGGCACTTTATACCTTCTCGTGAAGAGTACGAGTTCCACTTTACTTGAGCTGACCCTGAGCCCGCATTGGGTGGACCACTTGGATACCTCCCGAAGCGGTCGTTGCATCAGCTCGCATAGTGTCTGCGGAAACTTTCCCCTGAGTGCGATCGCGACGTCATCAGCGTACGCGACAACTTTTGCGCCACCCCATACCGTATCTCGCAGTAGCGTATTAACGGTGAGGTTCCACAGAAGTGGGGATAGGACACCTCCTTGTGGCGTCCCCCTCGACACGTGCCGCGACAATTCGCTCGCACCCAGCTTAGCCCTTACTACTCTGCAACTGAGTAGCTGGCCTATAAACTCAACCAGTGAGCATTCGGCTCCTAGATCCCTAACGGCGCCAGTTATGGCTTCTGGAAGCACATTATTGAAGGCGCCTTCAATGTCCAGGAAGGCTACAAGACAGAATTCCTTGGCACTGAGAGACTTCTCAATATAGCCGACCAAGCTATGGAGTGCAGTCTCAGTAGATTTGCCTTTGCGGTAGGCATGCTGGTCATTAGACAGTAGTCGACTGTCGATGGTATCGGACAGGTGGCAACTAACAATCCTTTCAAGTGCCTTAAGAGCAAATCATGATAGACTGATAGGCCTAAGATCCTTTGGATTAGTATATGAGGCCTTACCAGCTTTAGGAATAAAAACAGCCGTGACATTTCTCCATGCCAACGGTATATGATTAAGTTTGAAACAGGCTCTGAAAATAGTAGAGAGCAATTTTGCAGACACCTCCAGTGTCTTAATTAGCTGAGCAGGTATTATCCCATCCGGCCCTGCAGATTTGTATGGCTTAAAGCTTTGGATAGCCCATTTAACCTTTTCTTCCGAAACCGGTATGCTGACGGGGTTGGAAGAAATAAACGGAGGAGTTCTTTCCTCCGCAGTTGTGTTCCCAGGGAAGTGAGTATCTAGTAGCAGTTCAAGGGTTTCCTTTCCCGTAGAGGTCCAGGAACCGTCTTGCCTCTGCAAGAAACCTATCGGGTTAGAGGATCCTGAGAGAATCTTCCTTAGCCTGGCTGTCTCGGAAACACCCTCGATGCCGCCGCAGAAGTTTCTCCACGAAGATCTCTTTGCCGCCCTTAAAGCTTTTTTATAGGTCTGGAGAGACTTTTTGTACTCCTGCCATACCAGTTCGAGATTAAGTCTTTTGGCTTTGTTGAAATTTTTCCTACAAGATTTGCGTAGCGAGTCCAACTCACGTGACCACCAATGGGGTTTACGTTTGCCCCATTGTTTAGATTCAGGGCAAGCCTGCTCTAGGGCATTTGAGCAGGTCATCGTAAAAACGATCACCATGTTCTCTAGATCCCCGATGCAGTTAGGTTCAATAAGAGGTTCGCTGGTCAGCCTATCCTCAAATAACCTTTTATAAGAGCGCCAATCCGTGTTTTTTAGGTTTTTGCGCACCTTTGGGCTGGTAAAAGAAAAGTTCAATACGATTTCAATATAACGATGATCAGAGAAGGAGTGTTCGTCTAGAACCCGCCAACTCTCGATCAGTTCAGATAGATTAACACTACATAGAGTTATATCCAAAACTTCTTTACGATTCCTAGTAATGAAGGTGGGATCCCTACCTTTGTTGCATATAAGTAGGTTAGTAGTTAGCAGGTTGTTGAAAAGTAACTCACCTCGATCATTAATGTCCGTGCTCCCCCAGTTGACATGGTGAGCATTAGCGTCGCTGCCGACCAACATGTGTCCGCTCTCATACCTGGATATCAAGTTCCGAACCATAGAGGGAGGAGGGTATTCGGCTTCGTACGCCATGTAGGCCGATGCAAGCACAATCGACATACCCCCTAACTCCGCGAGAATTGCCGTGACGTCGCCATCACTGTAATTAGGTAGAAGAAAGATATTTAAATCTGCTTTAGCCAGAATACAGGCTCTAATTTTACCTTTACCACGCTCCACGAAGAGCTTAAAACCGGTGGCACTCAACCCACATACCCTTGAGTTGCAAACCCAAGGTTCCTGAATGAGTACCACCGTAATGTCGCCTTTGCGTAGGCGACCCAGGAGAGCAGCTGAAGCTGCTTTAGAATGATGGAGGTTTATTTGCAGCACCCTCATGCGAGACAGCCGCATCCTCCCCTACAACGGTGACGTCAGCTTCACCCTCCCCGTCACTGAGAAGCAACTCCTCCTCCGCAAACAACCAATGCATTGTTGGTGCAAGGTTCGTCTGGGAGGAGACGCTGCCTTCAGCGTCGGAGAGTTCCGGTTCCGGCTCCGGTTCGGGTGCCTCAATGTCAACGTCCATTGCTTCACCCGACCCGGAGGCACGCTGAGCGTCACCTCGGTACACTTTGATAATGACCTCATCGAGGCCATACGAAACGCGGCATTGCCTCTTCTCCAGAAGCCCAATAGACTCCTTATTTAGGGACAATACCACTTGTCTGGAAGGGCCTTCCGCGTCCTCGACACGGACGACCCTCCAATCACTTGTCGGGAGGGATGGGTTCATCACCTGGAGCATCTTAAGGATGCTTTCCGGTGCCGATGGTGTCACCGGAACCCATACCCTCGCCCGTGGTCTGACTGGAATGTCCTTCCAGTCCACCACCTCCAACTTAGCCCCTGGGTAGACAGGGCCCACCTTTGCAACGGCGGCCTTATACAGCGCCACCGATCTCTGGTCCTCACAGGCTACCACTTTAATATGGCCCTGGTACCAGCCAGCGTCCTTACAGGCCGGGGGGGTTCCGGGGTTTTCCAGCAGAACGTCAAAAATGACGTTCGCCAGAGCTGCCTTCACCCACCTCCACTGGTCTTTTGGTAAGGACCCGAGCTCGTTGCCTCGGTCCAGGACCCCAATAAGGATCCTGTCCTTCGCAACCTCGGCAAAGCTAGGCCTGCCCACCCAGGAGTGCGGCCGGATTCTTTTCGTCGCCGGAGTTTGGTCCTCCGCCGATCTTTGTCGTTTAGACGAAGGCACCCGGTTTTCCACTGAAGCCCCAGTTACCCGGAAGTTAGGCAGCAGGGCTTTCGCCCTTTCCACCGCTTCCTTCGCGCTCTGGGGCAGCGTTTCCAACGGGACCCCGTCGTATCTCCTTAGCGTCTTCGCGGCCTTTCGCTTGTCAGCGAATTTGAGCCGCTCCGACTCAGACTTCAGAGGGGCGTGGCTCGTAGTTTCCATCGCTGCCACCCCCTCCATAGTTTCATGTGTAGCTGCTTGCCGCCTTAATCCGCTCGGGCCAGGCCGTGAGACCTCTGCCTTCGCAAGATTAGGCTTCGCAGCCACGCCGGTGTTTGGCGGGCCCCTAGTGCCTACCGCCACGGAACGATCTGCCGTCTCCAGCACAATCCCCGCAGCTTTGCTGGTGCTAGGCCCCGCCATAACACCCATGATCACGGGCCGGCGTGCAACCTCCAGCCCGGAAGAGCCCCTGTCGGAGCGAAGCGGCGCTTTAGGCGCTTGCGCCTGCGCATTCTTACCCCGAGATGGGGAAGAAGAAATTTTTATGCCAGGCGCTCGCGCCTGCATAGTCTTACCCCGAGATGGGGAAGACAAGTTTTTTTGAGTTTTAATTTTGTTTGTGCTCATCTTGTTCGTACGACCACCTGCTCGACGAGGCAAGCGTAGTGGTCTGAGAAATATAAGGGGGAAAAGGGGGGTACACCACGACAGCGCCCCTTGCCGCGGTAAGGCCAAACATACTCCCTGAGGTGGCCCGGTGTCAGGGAGGCGCCGTTAGAATACAGCCGGAGTTTAGACCCCCTGGCTGCAAACCGACCAATGGGCACGGTGACGCTTAACACCCTGGCTTAGGGGGAGGATTGACTAGGAAGGAAGGAGAACTGGGAGATATTAGGAGGGATGCAGGGTATGCGGAAATTTAGAGATGTTGGTGCGGTACTCTCCACATAAGAAGCAGTGCAAGTTCGAGTCCTACATTGATTCATATATGGAGCTTCCCTCTTAGTTCGTGGTGTCATGGAAAACCGCGAGGAGTAACCATGACAACACTTAAGCCTCATCCCCACGTCAAGGAGACCAACGATGATGAGGGCGATATGCGATACTGGGGTACAAAATAAACCTGATTAATGAAGATATAATCACAAGAATTGACGTTTCTTCTGCTACTCGGCCAGAGACTAATGCTTGCAATTTTGGGAGATTCGTCGTTGCCTTACAATGACGAGCTTTGGAATTTTATCACATGACTGATAGTCCCACCGGTCTTGGGTAATATGTTGTTGCCTTAAAGACCGTTAAGACTGGCAACGAGACCATCAGAAGGAAACCCCTATTACATTTTTCCCTATGCAAGAATGGAAAAGTTGCGGGTGCGTCCTGTTTGACTGATACCGGAATTTCGTTGAATGATATTCAAATGACCGAGCGCAATTTGCAACGGGATTTAGTCGGTCTCATATGCATGCGTATGGTGTATCAACAGATATTCCCGCTGGTAAAAATAGCACCTCAACATTAGGAATGAGACAGACGCAATAGCCGAATATGAGCAGTTAGAGCATATACGGAAGAAGAATAAGAGTAACAATGTTAGCGGATATAAGATTCAACCTACCATAGATTTGCCATCTGATAAGAACGACGCTTGGCTGAACACGCATATGGAAGCATCAGTGCTGGTACATAATTGGATTCCTCCAACGGCTGAGCTGACGTTCGTAGTTAAATCGTTGCAAGAGGTTGGTCTTAGTTTTTAGTATTTTTAGTATTAGGTTAGTATTATCGTTTATAGTAAATGCAAAGATTTTACTTCAAACAATTTTGCAGGGAAAGTTAGGTTTGTATACATGTATATTATATATGTTACCTGAAACGCTGAGGTTAACGTGACAGAGAATATCCCTTCAAAGTCAATAGTTTAGTAATCTTCGTATACCGCGTTGGATAGGCTATGCAAGTCGATTAGATGAGGCTTTGGTGGATAAATTAGTTGCTTCCCAGCTATGGTATCGTGGTCCCAATTTTCGTCGGCTACCTGTAGCCATGTGGCCGAAGCTGCCAGAAGGCATACATGGAAAATTTCAAACAGAGGTGAGCAATGAATGACGCCCAGTAAACGTTGGCAGGGGAAATAGATTTCAGTCAGGGAGAAATCTAACTGGTTATGATCACTTTTTTCTCAGCGGCGGCGTATTATTGATGAAAGAGAAACATTACTGTATCGATACACGTCGATCAATCGTTTAATAAGAATTACGGCTTGAGTATTTAAATGCACCAAAAATTGTTGAACCTTACTAGCAAACAGAAGTGGACTACATTTGATCTTATGGTACTTGATGACTCAATCCCTTCCTGGCTCATGCAAGAGCAATGGTACTATTATAAGTTTATATCCGCAAGTTGGAACATTCTGTTAAGGCGAACAAATGATGGGGAGCTTGCCGAGTTATTTGTACATCCAGCGTGCCCATTTCTGCATGCAGGAGTTGAATATGTGAGACCCATACAAGTACGCCCAGATCATCGAGGAGGGAACCTGATCAGAAAGAGTTATATAGCGGTAATCGTGTGTATGGTATCCAAGGCGGCACACTGAGAACTCGTATCAGATTTATGCCTTCTTTAAGGCATTTGTTCGTTTCACTTCACGCTATGGGTACTGTCTGCGTCTCTGCAGCGATAATGAAATTAATTTTGTAAGTGCTGAGCAAGAGCTGGGTCGAATATTGCATACTTGACAAACTTCAGACCTCTTCGAGCAGCTGTCAATGCGACAAAGCGAGTGGAGTTTCATTACACCATCTGTCACACATTAGGAAGGCCTAGAAGAAGCTGTCGTAAAGGCGGGTAAACATCATCCGCATCAGGTGATGGGCGCAAGACTACTGCCCATAGAATCTATACAGACATTATTGGCAGAGATAAAGGCAATCAATCACTCCCGTACATAATGTACACAAGGCGCGGACCCTCGAGATTTGAATTCTCTTACCCCCGGTGATTTACTAATTGAAGAGGCACTAGTCCCTGATACAGGGGAGCGAATTCCTGTGGAACGGCCGGAAAATCTACGGTATTGGCAATCTCAGCAGCTCATCACTCAAAGATTTTGGAAATTAGTGAACGATAGCTATCTTTATGAGTGACTCTGTTATCAAATGGTCGAAAGCTCGGCCAAATATGAAGGTAACTGACTTTATGGAAAATGGGACGAGTGACTGCATTTTATCCAGATAGCGACAAATTAGTCCGCGATATAACCGTTTTGACTGGTCGCAACACTATCGGTCGCCTTGAACAAACACTTTGTATCCTATCAGTAGAACCTGTTGAGCCTCGAGAGGTATCGAGTCTCAAGGCCAGAGAACGTTGGAGCGAGATGAAGGCAGCAGCTATTGGAGAGTAGAACGAAACGGTTGTGTATAGAGAGAAGATTTTTCAAACCAGAATGAAATTACTTAAATAAAAGGCGAGTTTCTTTTATTAATAAAGGCGGAACACCCCTCCCTACCTGAAAAAAATATAAATCGAAAAAATCTAATGTTTGTGCTTACTAAATCTGCTGCTGAAAAAAATTCACTTACCAGCCTCTGTGTATTTGCTAAAAAAAAGGTATTGGATACAATTTGCACTGAAGTTCAACCCGTAACGTGACGGTGACTTACTTGTCCTGGCAAACAACCAAAAAGTTGCAGAAGGGTTCCTTTGCAGGAAAAATTTTGACGGACTGAATCCAATCGTAGCCACTCTACACGAGAAACTAAACGTAACTTTATACCTACTCCAGAAGAGGAAATTTGGAAGATCGGAAAGTCTCAAGTTGTCTCAGGTATTTAAAAATTTACGAAATCTGTAGACGGCAATAGAGTACCATCTGGTCTAATCATTCTAAAAGGCCAATCCAAAACGAATATTAATAAAAATTTCAATTGAATTAACTCACCTTCCTCTCAACTTCGCACAACCACGAATAATGTCCAAAACTCAGAACACGCTTCTCACTCTCAACACAGCACCACTACAAAAAACGACGATATGACTTATTCTAATTCTCATGTTACAACAATGCAATCAAACAATACCATGCGCAAATCCAACAAATAACTAATATTCTCAAAATTCTGAAAAACGTTATCTCTTCCCCTCATTTATCTCTTTCTTCTACACTAAGTAACCTTCTCCCAGAAAGCATCGATCTCCATCTACACAGCTCTTTCCGCAATAGTCTGATCTCTCTCGTTAATTTATACATCGATCTCTCTTTTTTACGATATTTATCTCTATTGTAACTAAGAGTAAAGACCGTATAATTTCTATAAAATTTTTTTATGACATATATTCTACAATGGAATATCCATGGTAATCGGAATAATTATATTGACTTTGAAGCTCTAATCAAAAAACATGGTTATCGGAGCTCTAATCATCTGCCTCCAAGAGACTCACTGCAAACATTATGAATCGCCAATAACTCCAAAAACGTACATTGGCTACTTCCACAACTTCATGCACAATGTGACAGCGAAACAAGGCACGGAGCTGTTTATTAAAAACTCAATACTCCTTAAACTACACAGAAACTTGCAACATATCTCTTGTAGCTGTGGAGTTAACCCTGAAAACAACATTTACTGTCATAGCTATGTATATCCCACCTTCGCAATCAATTATAGCTGCAGATATTTTTAGTATATTTAATCGAATGAACTCACCTTCCCCACTACTTGGCGATATAAATGACTGGGGATCGCCTCATTTTAATTACAAGGGCAAATTCATTGAAGACTTTATTTTCTCCTCGAATTTATGTATGCTGAATGACATCTCAGCCACCTACCAGAGCACCCGCAATACATTTACACATGTCGATATAAGTCTTTGCTCATCCGTGCTAACACAACAGTCACTTCGGTCAATCTCAACCGCATAAACTTCCATGAACGTACACGCTTAATATAAAACGAGCAAACTGATCCCTTTTTTATGAAGGTTTTATTGATGCAAACGCCTTTTATCCGATATGTGCAAACCCTAACAAAGAAGCAGCACATATAAGAAAAAATTGTCACTTAGTTGCAAACTTCTCTATACCACAAACGACGCACAAAAAAAGTGCAAGAACAACTCCTTGGTGGTTCCTGGAACTGAGAAAACTGAGGGATGATAAGTCCCTTGCCTGGCGTTCCTATCAAAAGAACTCGTCTACTGAAAATCCTGTAGCTTATAAAAGAAAAGACGCCATCTTTAAGAAAGCCTGGAAGGCAGCAAAGAATTCAAACGTATGGCAGTTTACGAAGGCTGTAAAACCCAACTCATCATGATCTGAAAACTAGTTGGATCCCCACCATGTACCAGAATTAGTACCATCCGAATAGGAAATAACTGTCTGAACGAACCCTGCGACATCTCAGAAGCGTTTGCGGAGACGTGGTCGAGGAATTCCCATGATTGAAACTTTTCCCCCGACTTTCGAACCAGAAAAACAATCTGTATTACCGTATCTCCAGAAAACTTCCACTCAGTCTCTGCATACAAAATTGAGTCTTTTTTAACTATTAACGAATTTAATTCATGCCTAAGTACCTCCAAAGGAAAATCGCCCGGCGTTGACAAGATCTGTTATGACATGATAAAAACTGTTCTAACGCCCTTATACATCGTATCCTTAAACTATATAACACAATTTTTGATACTGGAATTATACCCCAAAGCTATAAAGACTCAACTGTAATACCGGTTAGGAAATCGAATAAATATATAGACTTGATAGGCTCGTATAGGCCTATTTCGTTCCTCCCATACTTGGGAAACTGATGGTAAAAATTATATCCAAACGCTTTATGTGGTTCACCAAAACGCATAAACTCGTCCGCAAAAGTCGCTTCCCAACCAGGATCCAGCACAATCGACGATCTCTTGTGCGTAGACAACCCGATTTGTAAAAATCTTGCTACAAAGTACCATATCTCAATCTTTTCAGTCGACTTTGTCAAAGCCTTTGATGAAATTGAGGTACATATAATACTTAAAATGCTTTCCGCGTCGGGTATTGGTAGGAAAATCTCCAAATATGTCATATCGTTCCTTACCAATAGACAATTTAGAACCAAACCATTCATGCTGATGACCTCTACATATTCCAAAGCAACATGACTCACAAAAACTTCAAAAGTAACATCCATACCAACGCGATTCTCAATTTTACCAAGCTAACTATCCTCTCAAAGATAGACTATGGGCTATCGATCTACGGCAGATGCGCCAAAAGTCATATCAAATGTATCCAAGCGTCATACCATTCAGCTATATGGTCCAGCCCCCGAGCTTTCCCCACGACACCTACGCTAAACCTACAGGCTTAAAGTGGATTCGAGTGCATCCAGCACAGGCTACGTATCGCCAACTGCAGACTTATTCACAAACTTGCATCCTAGGAATCTAACCTCCAACATGAATTTGTGACTTCCACCGAAACTAGAACAACCAGAATAAGAAAGCCCCAGCAATCTACATACTAAGCTCAATGGCGATAAAATTTGGAATTGACACCAGCCGGAAGCCCAACGTTCGCTAAAGCCACCTCCCATGGCTGCTGACCGATAACCCCTTCGTTGATAATTTGTCGCGGAGTAAAAAAATGCCACATCTTCGAGCGCCTAATCCAAACAATATATTGACATCGCCCAATCCTTCAAAGAGTGCGGCTGGCACTTCTTTTTTACTGATGGATGGACAGCAGAAGTTTGTACATCATTTTCAGTAGTGGCGACAAGGCTTATACCATATCACATGGAGCTATGATTGAACTTGACACAATATTCCATGCCGAAGCGATAGCGCTTCTCATCGCACTTAATCTATGTCGAGCCAAAAGTCATACCAATAAAACGAAATGATTACATCGATTAAACAAGAGCTCATCGGCATGAACAACAGTGTTAAAATTATGTGGGTTCCCGCGCATGCAGGCATACAAGGGAACGAGAAAGCAGAGTATGCATCTAGTACTTTCGCGCCGAATCATACTTTATTCCTTACCAAATCCGCCCTTTGGAAGCTTAAAGTTGAAATGGCAGCAGACTGGGCCAGATACAATCATACATAGATACAAAAATGTTAATCCCAACAGAATACCCCTCAGACTTCCATCCAGTACCAACACTACAGCAAACGAAATATACACAAAACTCCGTCTGGAGCACACTATCGCTACGCACAGTTACATACTCAACAGAAGATCTCAACCCATTTGTCGTTTCTGCGACTGCGGCTAGGCAACCTATCCTCTCCAACTGTCCTGGCCTAACATCTACCTATCGTAATTCCTCCAGCAATGCTTCCCCGTATGAGCTCCTTTCTAACCCAACTGAAACCAATGCAAAAAACTAGACATGCAATTTTAAATTTAAAAGACCTAGCAAAAAAAAAGCACACAAAATAATATCGTAATTGTAATAATTTACCTATACGACTTAATTACGTAAAACTTAATGATGTACATAATGGGCGATAGCCCAAGTTGCTCGTGCATCTATTTTATTTATTGTAAATTTATTTTATAATAAATATTTAATAATAATAATAATATTGCCTTCCGTGTCACTGAGCAAAATTTAGAAAATTTTTGTAATCGGACAAAAATCACGCCCACCTCTCATATAACGGTAAATTAAGAAAAAATAAAAAAACCCATATTTAAGTCAGCATTGAAGGCAATTCGCTCAAATTTAATATGAAAGATGGGCCTATACTAAGAAATATACCAAATCAAAAAAATTTGGAAATGGAGGTGGCGCCGCCCACTCTAGACCAAATAAGTATATATCCGAGACCATGCTAGCAAAATCTACTAAATTTAATAGATATATCACATTTGATTTAAGTGAGAAAAATTTCAAAAATTGTACAAATCCGACCAAAACTAAGCCCACCTCTCATATAACGGTAATTTTCAAAAATAAAAGAACGGGATGTTTAAGTAACTACAAAAGAGAATTTGCTTAAATTTATTATGTAGAATGAGGTTGTACAAGCAAATACACGGAGTAAAAAAAGTTGTAATAGGCGTGGCACCACCCACTTTCGAGCAAATAGGTATATCTCAAAAACTATGCCACCAAATTTGGGGCACAAATTGCATTTCAAGTCAATAAACAAAATTTCGAAAATTGTAAAAATCGTACCATGCCCACCACTCATTTAACGAAAAAAACTGATTAAAAAAACTCCGATACTTATTAATCGCTCACCTTAGAGCAAATGGGTATATCTCCGAAACTTCTTTGTCAAATTCTACCACTTTACGTACACTTTGCATTTTTAGTCAGAAAGCACAATAGAAATAAGGCTAAAGCCACGCTCATTTCTCATAAAACGATAATTTACTACAAATCAAAATATTCCATATTTTACTAAATCATGTTCTTTAAAATTTGGTATAAACAATTCAATTAGGGAGAGAAATAACTAATAAGCCAAAATTTTGGAAAATGTTTCTGGTACGTTAAAATCATACTAATTTCCTTTTTTTATTTAAATGAATAAACGTCGTTTCAAAATGACGTAGTTCTGGCATACCCGGCTTGCTCTAATGCGCCAATTAAGACATATGTATTTTTATAAAAATATTGAACAAATAGCCTGTTTTCCCAACAAATATTATATACCCTGATATATAGGATCTATATACCAAATATTGTATATCTGCATCATATAGTTGTAGTTACAAGGAATTTGGGTTTTTATTGCATATGACGTGGCACCGCCAGTTTTGCCAAAATGATGCACAGTTTGATCTACTTATACGAGACGTATGTGTGTATATATGTGTAAGTAAATGTATACACGGGCGCGTGGCACGTCCACTTCCCAAATTTCTATATACCTTCCATTCGTCCCGGAGATCACTTGAACCTACTGTGAAAATTACGCAACTATCGGTTAAGTAATTTGGACGCCTATAATGGACTCAGATGCATTTAAATACCCGAGCGCACTGTTGCCCAGGGTATTATAACTTTGTTCACGTAATGGTTGTTTGTAACAGCATATAGCAACCGAGATAGATATAGATATATATATCTACCGAAATTCTTAGAATTACTAGCGAATTTTATTAAGCCTGTTTGTCCGTCCGCCCGTCCGTCAGACGGATAACTCGAGCAAATATTCCGCTATAGTGACGAAACTTGGTATGCACGTTGCCCTAGAAACAAAGTACTTTGGTACTGCGAATGGGCACAATCGAACAATAACCTCGCTCACATAACGGTGTTTTGTGAAAATTATAAGACCTCGATATATCCGTAGAGATAGATATATATTAGAAGTTTGCACTTCGACCTTAAAGATCCATTGTGCCCTCTGTTCCTTACAGTACCTCGTCTAATCCCAACTCCTTTAGAAAGTCTAATATGATAGTTGGCGGCAACGAACGTACATGTTCTTTCGTTGAGCTATGTGTACCCAGGTTACTTTGCCGTCTTCTCGAGATAGCGTCACACTCAAACAACAGGTGCATCGGGGTATCTGGAGCCGAGTCGCAAAAGCGACAGGACTCATTCGACCATATCTCAAGCCTGTGCAGGTGATCTCGCCTGCAGTGTCCTGTAGGAAAGCCTGTCAGCATCCTCAGACTGTTCTTCGAGAGGTGCATAAACTGCTTGAAGCGTTTATGGTTGTATCCTCCCAGTACACACTTCGCCTGACGTAACCCCGGCTCAAGTTGCCAGTGTTCTTCCTCAAGTTGTTTTCTTCTATCCTAAGCTCTTCCTTGATAGTGTGTTGTCCTATCGCTAGGAGGGGCTCGGGTCCTATAGGCGTTCTTAGAGCCGCCTCTCTTGCTAATCTATCTGCTTCCTCATTACCTTCGATGCCTCGATGGCCTGGGACCAAAGGAGCTGAATATGATTTAGTATTACTAATGTGTTGAGTCTCTCTCTGCATTCAAGCACTAGGATTTTACCTCATACGAGGCTAGCGCCTTGAGTGCTGCTTGGATGTCGCTCAGAATGCTATTCTTTCATTGCGGTAGTTCCTCCTTTGGTTGACCTCTGCAAAAAACAGGAGGGCGTAAACCTCCGCTTGGAAGATGCTTGGAGTCCTTCCCATCGGTACCGACATGTGTGTTCTAGGGCCAAAGACCCCAGTTCCTATGCCTTCCGGTGTTTTAGAACCGTCAGTTTACCAGTGCAGGTTGCTAGCTTGGAGGTGTCCGTATAATGCGGAAACGCTCTATGTTGCTTTGCTACCTAATTCAATTTTAAAATTCCTTTCAAAATTTGTAACTTTGATGATATCGCCCCTGGGGAGTTGAGCTAATGGTAGCCGCGCGTCTACATTTTCTTAGACGTTATGACTTTCCCTTTCCCATACCCTTCTTTAGCAATATTGAGTAGGGTTCTTTTCGCTGTCTGTTCTATCACTATGTGGAGTGGCGTTAGGTCTAGGATCACTTCTAGTGCTCTTGTCGGATACGTGCGCATAGCTCCTGTTATGCACATACACGCTAGCCGTTGGAGCCTTGTCAGTGATTTTCTCACCGTTGAAAGGGAGGTTCTTGATACCCACGCCACCGCCCCATAGGTTACTATAGGCCTAACAATCATAGTGTACATCCATCTAGGCATATTTGGGCTACAACCCCAGGATTTTCCCGCTAGACGTTTGCACACCATTATTGTTTTGGTTGCCTTGGATGCTGTTGCATCGACATGTTCCCTCCAGAGTAACTTGGAGACCGAGGTACTTCACCTTGCTCACCATGCCGATCTCAATCCCTGCGAGGGAGATAGTTCTCATCCCTAGTAGTTTCCTTTTTCTGCTGAATGGTACTATGGCCGTCTTGTGTGGGTTGATATTGAGCCCCACCGCGGCACACCATGCCTTTGTAAGATTTAGCGCTCTTTCTACGATATCACATAATGTGCTCTCGTATTTTCCTCTTGCTATAATGACAATATCATCCGCGTATCCCTGGAAGCGAATTCCGTTGTCAGTTAGCAACTGTAGCAATTCATCCACTACCAGGCTCCACAGAAGAGGAGAGATTACTCCCATTTGTGGGCATCCCTTGCTGGGTTTCAGCAGCACAACGCTGCCCGCTACAGTTGTTTCTGCTGTTCTGGTCTTAAGTAGTGCCTCTATCCAATTGCATATTGAAGAGTTTGTGACCCTATCTCATTATCGATGATCTTCTCCATTGTTTTGAGTACAAAGCAGATTAAACTGATTGGTCTAAAGGACTTCGCTAGCGAGTAATCTTTTTTACCTACCTTAGGTATAAAAATTACCTTAGCCCTCCTCCACACCATTAGAATGTAAGTGAGAGCAAACGAATCTCTCATAACCATCACAAGATGTGAGATTATTCTTTCGCCACCCTGCTGCAACATCACTGGCCATCAACTCCCGGAGACTTGTACCGTTCAAACGAACTCATCGCCAACCTCACTGAATGTTGGGTAAATATACTTTTAGCCACCTCCCAGTCTACTTGCGATGGTCTCGATTCCCGTGACCAAGGCATCCGGAAAGTGAGTCGACAGCAGTGCCATCGCTCTTTCCTCTTCACTAGCAGTATACGTACCGTCTGGTAGTGGAAGCAATGTCCTCGCAGAAGGTGCTAAAGCTGTCTTTTTTGCTTTCCTTATCTCTTTACTGTACTTCGTTAGATTTGCTGCGTATATCTATCAGCACCCGGAGCGTTTTGCTTTGTTGAATAGCTTCCGCACCGTTTTCCTAAAAAGAGAGAGATGCTGAGATCACCAAGGGGTTTTTGTTTTACCCTTTGGTTTTGTCACAGGACAGCTGCAGTTGAAGGCGTCCGTGATTATGCCATTGAGCCTTGTTACCCTGCTTTCTAACTCCATACAATTCGTTTCCCTACGAGTGTGTCCTATACTAGATAAGTTTAAGTTAACTAGATTGCTATATTTCTCCCAGTCTGCTCTCCTGGGGTTCCGCCCTTGACTTAACTTTCAGATTAAACTGGATGATTCTATGATCCGACTGTGAGGGTTCCGTGGAAACTTCCCATTCCGAGATCAGATTATCCGCCAGTTTATTGCTGAGAGTAATGTCAAGTACCTCCTCTCTGGTTCTGGTGACAAACGTCGGCGTATGCCTGACGTTACAAATGTTCAGATCGTAACTTAGTATATATTCTAGTAAAGACTTACCCCTCTTGTTGGTGTCGGTGCTACCCCACTCTTCGCTATGCGCATTAGCGTCGCATCCGATGATAAGGGGAAGTTTTGCATCCTCACAATACCTGACTAGCTGTTGGACCTCGGGGTGGGCGGATGGTGTTAATGTCCCCTGGAAAATATGCAGCGGCAAGAACTATGTCCGATATATCCGTAACTATTGCAGATAATTTGCTAATACTTAACACATAGGGTTGGGTTTGGGAAGGGAAACTGCTTGACCAAACTCTTCCAAATTTGATACACATATTGCATTATAAGTCAATAAGCAAAACTTCGAAAATTGTCAAAATCACACAAAAACCACGCCCGCCCCTCATATAACGGTAATTTTCTGAAAAAAGGGCGATATTTAGTTCAGTCTTAATCGCAATTCGCTCAAATTTAATACGAAAGATGGCGCTACTCTAACAATTACACCGAATCAAAAAATTTGAAAATGGACGTGGCAGCGCCCACTTTAGAGCAAGTAAGAATATCTCCGAAACCATGCCACCTAAATATACCAAGTTTGGTAAACATATTCTGTTTCTACTCAATGTGTTTATGACGGCAGCGAAAATAATTACTAACCGCCCTAATATGTATCATGTACACATACGCATACATATGCTACTGCGAATTATTCCGGTTCACCGTATTTCCTGCCGGATAATTCCTTTTGTTAATTTTTCCATTTACTTTCTTTCCAATAAAATTGCGGTTGACGGCAACCGTACATTTTTTCCTCACTTCACTTTGCCTCAGGATCTCAGAAGCGACGCTGGTCAACTACCACTTCACACCACAAGATAAACCATTCCGCATAGCCGCAGGAAAATTTCACACAAGTCCACAAAAAATCTTTACACAAAGCCGCATAGCAGAAGGAAAATGTCATACAAAGCCGCACAAGACATAAAGCCGCACAATTACTCACCCAAACAAGGCAACTGCACACATATACTAGCTGCACACATAATCAACTGCAAACACAATCAACTGCACACATATACCAACTGCCATCACCACAAATCACTGAGACATTCAGGTACGTGTTATATGTTCCAATTACGCTTTAAACACGTTAATCATTTTTTGTGAAACATCGCCTTACAAGGCAAGTGATTTTTTGTGAAAACGAAAGAGTGTTACCCTTAAAAAAATAGAAACTGTGCTAATTCCGTTTGTCCGCGAGCGACAACAATAACAACTAACGGTCATACACACACACGCACAACAGCGAATAGTGGTACTGTATTGCAACAGTTCAATCCATCAAATTTATATTTAAAGTTTTTTTTGGATTTTCACACTTATTTACTTTAAAGTAAATCTGTATAACTTTCTTTTGTTCAATACTGCTCATTGGCATAGCATAATTGTTAATTTGCAAGTCACTAGTTCACTGGTTCGAGAAACATTACTTCTATTGCACACTATTGCGTTTTCACATATTCACATTTGAGCCTTTGTTGTTATTTTGTATATATAACCAACAAGTAAATCACAATATTACTGGTACATAATTAAGTGCCTACGTCACTTGTTAAAGCACATTTATATGTATATACGTCGACATATTTGAGTGGCAAGTGTTTTTTTTTCCTCAAGTGCCATTTCACATTTGGGTGGCAGTGTTCTTGTTCGCATCAAATTTAAAAAAAAACAACAAACTTGACTGAAATTAAAGAAAAATCGTTAATTAAAGAAACAGACATATATAAATTTACTGTTAGTTGTCATTTTGCGGAACTTTTTTTCTAGCAATATCAGAGTTAGGTAGACGAAAGTAGCGTACGATACGCTCACGAACTCAGAAGGTTTAACTGAAGAAGATATCAGAGCTATTAAAAAGAAATATAGAGTATGTTTGTCGACATATGTTAAATGCGTGTCTGCTATGGCTACTCAAGCAGAAGCAATATCAAACGTAGAAAAGGATGTAGGGTAGCGTCCGTCCGCGAACACAATAGACCATAAAAACGACATACCCAAATGGGAAGATATGGACAAATTCCTGTCCAATCGGTTTCAGACCCTTGAGGCATTGTCAGGGTTGAAGGATGGTAAAGCTGTGAGAGTGCCAAAGCCGCCACAAATCACACGTCATCCTGTTGAAACCCCGACAAAAAGAGTTGGCACCTTCCAAGTAAGTGTGACCAATTTTAATTGTAAAATGTGCCATACAAACGAGCACAAATTGCACAGCTGTTCCCGTTTGCTACAGCTAACACCTGCAAACAGATTGAAATTTTTAAAGGAAAATAATTGTTACCTGAATTTTCCTAGTTCCGGGCATACTGTGTCAAGATGCACAAGTGCCTACAATTGCAATACGTGTCACTCGCGACATCACACACTCCTGCATCTAAAAGCAATTCAGCCAAAGGCAACGACGCGTTGGACGTCTTCGAGGCCTGCCGATGATTCTCCATCGACATCGAGGCAGGCACAAGCACAACGTGATTCCGATAAAGGAACTGAAAATGCAAACAGAAATTTTAAGTCCTGCTTTGCGAATACAAATACAGGTGTGCTATTAGGAACAGCTTGCGTAAATATACGTCTCAATGTCACAGAATTTGCTGCACGGGCACTGATTGATTCTGGTTCTGAGTGTTCCATTATAACAGAGAATCAATCTATCTGCAAAAAGATGCATGCCCAAGTTTCGGGCATCACAAATTCCGTAAGTGCCCAGGTTAAGGAAGCATGTAACATACCATTGCGGTACCCCGTCGACCCGTTGTTTAGCTTGACTGCAACTGTCCTGGTTTTACCACAACTAACCGGAATTCTGCCGACAATAAATATAAGCGCGACGACGAGGCAAGAATTTCCGGACCTGGTATTGGCGGATAAAAGGTTTTTCGTAAATGAACAAATAGACCTCATTCTCGTTGGAGACATTTATTCACAAATCATATTAAGTAGGATAAAGGAAAAAGGTCTTGAGGACAGTTCTAGCCCAAGAAACCGTATTCGGTGGGATTATAACCGGTAGTATGGATACTACAAATACACAAAGAAATATAGTTTCGTACTTCAGCGAAGTTGCGCTGGATAAGCAACTGACGGCATTCTGGGAGTTAGAAGATTTATCCAAAACCAAAAGCGTCATTGAAGATGACAAATATTGCGAAGAGCTTTATAAAAAGACCACTATCAGAACTAATGAGGGAAAATACATAGTCTTATTACCATTCCGACCAGTAACCATACAACTAGGCCCTTCTCTTAAAAAAGCCTGCTCTCAATTCTTCCGGAATGAGACACGGATAGCCAAGAATCCCATCCTACAAAAAGTGTATAATAGGGTATTAGCAGAGTATGAGACACTAGAACACATGACGAGAATAAATAGTAACATATCAGCGGACTCATGTGATAATTATTTCCTTTCTCATCACGCCGTTACAAAGGCGGAGAGTACCTCAACTAAAGTTCGCGTAGTTTTTAATGCCTCAAGTGCGACCGCTAATGAGACAAGCTTAAATGGCGTCCTCCTACCAGGTCCAGTACTGCAATCAGATCATCCAATACTGATTCTACGGTCGAGGTTATACAGATATGTTTTCAACAGTGACATCGAGAAAATGTACAGACAAATTTGGATAAACGATAACCAGTCGAAATATCAGCGCACCGTCTTTCGGACAAACCCGAATGAATCAACGAGCCTATATGAATTAAAGACTGCTACGTTTGGAATAAGCTGTGCTCCTTACCTGGCGATAAGGAAACTGTTGCAATTGGACGAAGACGTAGAAAGCTCGCACCCAATAGCAGCTAATATTTTGCGAAAATGCATGTACCGAGATGACGTACTTGCAGGAGAACACAGCATCGAATCTACCATAAAGGCAAGGACGAAATTTCTGCGGTACTGCGGTCAGCAGGTTTTTCCTTACAAAAATGGACGGCCAACTGCGAGGATGTAATAGCAGACATTCCAAAAAAGGATCTACTAAGCGAAGATTTTTTGGAATTCGAAGACACTAGCACAGTTAAAGCTCTTGGAATAAGATGGAATGTCCATTCGGATTTTTTTTACTTCCTAACAAGACCAATGGAGCATAGTGACACAATCACTAAAAGGTCGATATTGTCCTCCATCGCTAAGCTGTTTTTCTCCCGCCCATGACGTCGAAAAAAGAAAAAAAGCGTATGTGGCTACGGTATACTTACGGGTTAAGCAGGGTAGTGAAGTTTTAGTGAATCTGCTGGTAGCAAAAACTAAAGTTGCTCCAGTTAAAACTATTTCCCTAGCCCGATTAGAACTCTGCGGCGCGGTATTGCTCGCCGAAAGCATTGAGTCGGTACTTGGCAACCTACCACTAGGACAGGCACAAGTACACTTATGGACAGATTTCACATTTGTTCTTGCATGGATACGCAAACCTCCGTGTTCGTGGTCAACGTTCGTAGCACATCGTATAACAAAAATTGTCGACAAAGTCGGAAATACGGACTGGCTTCATGTGGAGCCGGCATCAAATCCAGCAGATATGGCAAGTAGAGGAGTTCTCGCCTACGAATTAGTCGATAACACTTTGTGGTGGCATGGCCCTTCTTGGTTGCAAGAAGACATGGAAAATTGGCCAAGACAAGAGACAAGCTATAACACCAACATCGAAGAAAAAGGGGCGCATTTATGTGATGAAATTCTCGATAGGTTTTCAGATTTACCGAGAGCTTTGAGAGTCTTATCATATATTATGAGATTCTACCAAAGCACTCATTCGAACAAAAAATCTTCCTTTCGAACAGAGTCTTGTTTAATTTCATCCGATGAAATTAAGGCAACGACACAACGCTTAATAATCATTTACCAGAAGCAATACTATAGTTATGAATATTCTAACTTAAAGTCAAAGAAACCCATCGATGGAAAAAGCAAAGTGCCACCCCTTAACCCTTTCTTAGATAAAAATGGGATTATGAGGACTGGAGGTCGTCTTGGCGCATCGCTAGACTTAGCGTACAACGAGCGTCACCCAATCATCCTTCCTTATAAGTGCCGATTGACCCGTCTTGTTGTCCAATTTATCCATAAAATCTCCCTGCATGGCGAGAATCAATTAATGTTGCGTCTTATTCGAACGCAATACTGGATTCCCCGAGTCAAAAATATGGTAAAAACCGTCATCCATAATTGTAAGGTCTGCACAATTCACAGAAAACAAACCCAAACGCAGCTTATGGGAATGCTCCCTCAGGAACGCATCTCATATTCGCGTGGATTTACAAACACGAGTGTAGATTTCGCAGGACCTTTCGATATCAAAAACTTCCGCGGCAGAGGTTGTCGCATCTCAAAGGGTTACGTTTGCCGACAATGGCACCAACTTTGTCGGAGCTTCGCGATCTCTACGATCAGAATTTAAAGATTTTATAACCGAAGCGCGAAATAGTACAATGAATAAATATAGCCACCAGATAGTCACATAGCATTTCTTACCCACTGCAGCGCCTCATATGGGCGGATTGTGGGAAGCAGGGGTAAAAAGTTTTAAAACCCATTTTAAAAAGATTGCTTCCGGCTTCAGTTACACTTTCGAAGAGTTCACAACTCTTTTATGTCGAATCAAGTCTTGCCTTAACTCCCATCCGTTAAGTCCCTCTTCGAATGAACCTTCCGACTTGGAGCCTCTTACCCCCGGTCACTTCCTAGTAGGTGGACACTTATTAGCTCCACCTGAATTTGAAGCCAACGAAAGCCCTGCCTCGATCGTAAGCCGATGGCAGAAACTTAAAACCCTACATCAAACATTTTGCAGGAGATGGAAGGCTTAATATCTGCTGGAAATGCAAAAACGCATCAAATGGAAACATCCACAAAGCAACGTAAAAACAAGAGATCTTGTTATTATAAAAGAAGACAATCTACCGCCTAATACGTGGATACCCGAAACTATTTCAAAACTAACCCATAACTAACCAATAGCTCGAGTTAGTTTTCCGGAATTTATAACCGATATTCAAAGATCAACCCGGTTCCACCCTAACATTAGTTGTGTCTTTATAGACCCTATCCACTTACTAAATTTCAGAGCTTAAAAAAATTTGCTTTAAATGAAAGAAACATGCAAGAAACTAAGAGAACGTAAAACCAAAAAGAAGTTGCAAGTTTTTTTTTATATTTTAAATATTTCGGCATATTTAAACATTTTGTATATTTAAATATTTTATCAATTTTTCCAATTTCGCACTGCATAATGGAAATATTAAAAAAAATTTTAATAACTCTTTTCTACTTTTGATCAACTTAATACTTTCAATCAGTTTTTTTATCTAACTTGCAAATTCTTACTGGTGGAGTAAAAATCCAATAATGAAAGAAAAAAAATTCAGTAAAAATTATTATTGGTTATTTACTAGGTAGTGAATATGAAAACACAATTATCATTAGATAAACATTATCGTTTCCTTAAATCTAAACAGCTTGTTTTTACCTTAAATATGATGGCAAATGTATAATAATCCACTGGTGTCCCACTCCTCACGTCGTGGCAATCCTCCCAAGGATTATACGAAAATTCTCTGGAGATTATCCAATTCGTTCACCTATTGAGAAAGAAAACAAATTAGTTTCAGTGTACAAAAGTGATAAGGGAAGACAAAAAATCAATCCACAATGTTACTTTCACAACCTCCTTTTTGCTTCCGGTCATTATCCGCTACCTTCGGAGTGCATTTCCTCCCTTCGAAAGGGCCCACGGAATCGAACTCAGCACTCCACCATGTGCATGAAGATGTATATCGATATGCATATGTATGTACCTACTCATGTACGTAAAAAACTCCGAAATTCATGTACAAAAAATTATTTTATTAATATTATTATATATTTATCAATACCGCTCTTCGTCACCGTACATCTGCATGCGTCCACCATTGCAATAATGGCGATGTATGCATATGGTACGACATCCACTGTTAGCCAGCTGCTCATGGAGTTCGTCGCCAACCTCCAAATTACGTGTTCCAACCACGTACGGTGACATTATTCGTGTATTCTCGAAATGTGCGCACTAAGCACTACTTTTTTCATAACTTTTTAATTAATTTAAAATTTTTTACCACTACTTCCCTAATTTGAAAATATGAAAGAGTTTTACACCTACTCGCTGCTGAACATCACGTATAAATAAAATTTGTTTTAACACATTACACATTAAGGTACCGATTGGCCCTATGGTCAGCAAGTTATGCACAGTGGCATGCAAACTGTTTGTGGGTGGTAGGCCAGATTGCTGGATGTCAAACTGACCTATCTCACCACCATCAAATAACCAATGTACAAAAACAAAAACAGAATGCTGAGCCATTTCATGGTGGCAGCGCGGCTTTGGATCCCGTCCATTCAGACCGCCTGCTCAGAAAACGAAACGACGAACGACTGGCGTGGGAACTCGTCCTTCCCGACCAGTTCAACATAAGGAAATGGATGGCTCGGGAACTCATCCTTTCCGACCCTCTCATAACTCAGCAAATTGGCGGCGAGTTGACTCGGGAACACGTCCTTCCCGATCACAACAACGAAGCGCCCCATACCACTATCCACAACATAGTGAAGAGACGTAGCGCGACAACAACAACAACCAACATTCCGGTCGGGCCGTTTGCTCGGCAGCACCCCCGCCCCTCTCATGAGGGCATTTGAGGCTATCGCACCTACGGTGATAGTAAAGATAGAGGCAGGCGGCCGCCTGCATTTAGTGCGGGCCTTAGTAGACCCGTGCGAGCCCAGCACCCCGATATCTAACGAATTGGAACGAAAGCTCAGACTTGAGCAAATCCACACGGGTCGTGGGGCGACATGCTCACTGGTGTTAAGGGGGAGACATGGCGTCGCGGAAAGGGTAACGGCACAAGCCATCGTGGTCGATAGGTACCACCGCATGAGTCCGCGAACGAACCTCGACCCCAAGATCGCGGTTCCGTTCCGACTCATGCGGTTGGCCCACTCAGAGTTCTACGTGGCGGCTCTTGTGCGACTGACTGACCTACCAGTAGAACCTGTGAGCCTCGAGAGGTATCGAGTCTCTAGACCGGAGAATGTTCGAGCGAGATGAGGGCAGTAGCGATTGGAGAGTAGAACCAAACGGTTGTGTATAGAGAGAACATTTTGCAAGCAAGAATAAAATTACTTAAATAATAAACGAGTGTCTCTTATTGATAAAGGCAATATAAAATTCTATGGCATACCGAAGACTTGAAGGAACTAAAGAACTTAAGAAACACATTCTTATGTAAATAAAAACAAAAAAAAAAACAAAGATTCTGTTCATCTTTAGAAATTCAGAGAATATGCCAAGAAATGTAATTGTTTGCATAAATTTTTATAAAATTACAATATTCAGAATTTTGAAGCCAATATTGAATCAAATCCAAAAGCTTTGTAGAGTTTCATTTAATCTAGGAAATCAAGCTCTAGTACGCCTTCAGGTTTATTTTTGAAAGATAAAACTTCAAATTCGGCCAATGAAGCACGTGACCTCTTCGCAGATTTTTTTTAAATCCAATTTTACTCTTCCATCGGACGGGGACTCTGAGTTTGACTGTGATTTGGAATCTTCTGTTAATATCGGGTTGTTCACTTAATGCTCCGATGATATTGTCAAAGGTATTGCCAAACTGAAGAGCTCTTAGCAAACGGACGATGATGGTCTTCCTTTGGCTCTATTTAAAAATTTGTTTTTCGCTTTCGTATCTTCTGAAGACAATTTTTTATTGATCTCTGTCATCCGGTGATTTCATTGATGATTGGAAAATGTCTTTTATTACACCGAACTTTAAAAGCGGGCACAAATGCGATATGAGTGATTACAGACCTACTTATATATAAAAGCTTTCGACTACATCTAAACTGTTTGAATGTATCATTAAAGACGATGTGTTTTTAGCGGCTAAAAGTTTGATTTGCCTTTACCTGCATTGCTTCATTTCGAGTAGATCTGCCGTTTTAAATTTGGCTGTCTTCGGTTGAGTTTCGCATACTATCCTAGTTAAGAAATTAACGTGCCTAGGCTTTCGCTCCGTATTTCTTTCTTGATTCAAGTCCTATCTCTCGACGCAGACGGTGGATCGCTTCGTCTGGTGTTTTTAAGGTAGTATTTTGGGTCTTTTGCTGTTTGTACTGTCTATTAGTGATATTGGGAGTTGTTTTACGTACGCAAATTTTTTACTTTATGCTGATGATCTAAAAATATATTATATTATAAAAAATGTATTTAATTCTCTAGCGCTTCAAGCTGATCTTGAAAAAGTTCTCTTATGGTGTACTAGTAATCACTTCCCTTAGGACATACCGAAATGTTCTCATATTACTTTCGCCAAGTTTTTTTCACCGGTACCGACATCTTATTTTATCTCTAATTGCCGCTTGAATTCAATTAGAGAAACTATGGACCTGGGTGTAGTCTTCGATGCAAAGTTAACTTTTGTTAATCAAATTAAATATACCATTTCTAAATCTTACGCTATGTTAGCATTTGTTAGACGCAACAGTACAGAATTTTCCATTCAAGCTGTTTTATATGTCGTTTGTTCAAAACTAGAATATGTATCTATCATTTGGAGACCTTATCATGCCTATCATATTGTTCGGATTGAACGAATTCAAAAAGTTTTCATTGGCTACGCTCTAAGTTCCCTTCGTTTTCATGACTCAGTCTTCTCATACTACTCGAGATGCCTTCTTATTCATTTAAAATCCCTGGAATCTAGAAGATCTCCTTTGTCCTTTACTTTCGATATGATGTATGTATGATATTATTCGCGGAGTTGTGGATTGCCTCTAGCTTCGTAACTTTGTTTTTTTCTTAAGAACTCTTACAATCTCTAAATCTTGTGAGATAGATTTTGCTTCATAAAAAAAACACTATTTCATAAGCCTTCATAATTATGCCTAAAAGTAACAGAACTGAAGTGTAATATGATATCCCTTTTGATGTCTTTTTGTAAGCATTGAATAAAATAACCCTTATGATATACTTCTAGTGCACACTGGTATTGAATATGATATCCTTTTGATATAATTTTGTAAGTGTTTAATAAGATATCCCTTATGATATCGCTAATGATATCCGTCTATATCACTAATCCATTATATCTTTCATATTCATTAATATTATTTTTCTTAAAATACCTTCATTTGTCTGTAAGACGATTGGTTTTTGTTAACTAATTTCTACTTAAATAAATAAATGAATGGCTGTTTTCTATTCGAAGCATTATTGGTTTTGTTGAATTGAATATTCTTTTAACATGCAGTCCGATTTAATTAGATGTTCCGATAAATGATCTACACATGGTTTCCTCAAATATTTGATTATAAGGACAGCTATCACGAAATAAATATAATACTTTCTCCATATAAATTATACAGATTTTATTATGTATTCACACAAAACCATATATATCATGGATTGGAACGCAGCAGGTGCATTTGTAAAGCCACATGGCAAGCGCGTAAATTCGTAATGTCCCTTTGGACCAGAACAAGCTGTATTTACTCTGTCGATTTTGCGAGATCAATTGTTGGGAAGTATTGGGCTCCTACTTGTTTTTCAAAAAGTGACTAAAACTTTGGTATAGGAAATTTGTCGTCAATAATAAGGTTGTGCAATTTACGGTAATCTGTTCTTTTTATTAATACTTCCTGATTTTTTTTTCAACGATCCACAATGGTGAGTTATATGGCAAGTTGCTGGTCCTAATTATACCTATTTACCAACATAGAATTTAGCTGGGTTATTATTTCTTCTTCCAGCACGTAAATATACTAGTAGTTCTTAGTGTATATAGGAGCATGATGTTTAGTAATAATTTCATGTGTCTGAAGCTGGTAAATGTTGGGCTTCGTTAAAAAAAGGTGATTGTATACTTTAATAGAAATCTCTTCAGTAACCGTTTTTTTCGACATTCATATCTTTAACCAATCATGGATATATATTAAAATTCCTTTTATCTAATGAAAAAGTGTCGGGATATACATACGTCATTTTGAGAAAAGTAAGCATAAACTTTGTTATTATCAGGACAGAAACCTGCTGTCATATTAGCAAACGGAATTAATTTGTTGTTGATATGTACTACTTTTTGTGAAAAATCAATTAAAAAACTTCAGAGGGCAAGAATGTTTTACCAGGTATGCATTGTATTGGTTTCTCTTTAAAATTTAAGAGTTTAATATACATAAATTGCTTCGGTTTCTCTCCCAAATTATTCAGGAGTATAAACAGTCACTTTTTCTGACATAGCTTCGGATACAAAAAGTCATTTTTATGAGGATAGTTTTTTTTCAATGATCTACGGCTATTTAAGTTTTCAAAAATATGAAGATCACTTAGCGTGATTCAAATTTAGAAACCTAGTTCGGAATTTAGTAGCTTACTAAGGACTGATTAGGCTCCTCAGTATAACCAGTAGACAACCTGCAGTGAAACCTAGCCTGGGGTTGAGCCTTTCAGGGGTGAAATTAAACGTATAAACCGTTCCCGCCGCACATGGTTGCTCTTGGAAACAAGAAAAATTAACAAAACGAATTGATCAAAAAATTATAATATAATACACATTTTTTTCTTAAGAACTCATACACTTATTTAATATAATATAAAGTATTCAGCACAAATATTCATCGTAAAAGTTCGTTTCTTCCCATATTTCTTGTAAAATAAAATTGGTTATCGGTTTGCCGCCACTAAGAAAATTGTTTACATACAAATGCACACTGTTAGTTTTCTTTGCTAAAGTATATAAAGGTGTATTCGCATCACTAATTCCCGTATAACAAGTGCCAAAATGAGAGCGTTCAGTTTTTTTTCATATATGTTTTATATATATCGTGTACATTTTTTTAATTTTAAAAACGTTTCTGAGTATAGGCATCATTTTATACATTTCCATTAATTTTGTACTTATCTGGCTCAGCATTTTCATGAACTCTGATAACACTGTTTCTATCATTGCGACAAAATACTATTTTATTAAATATTTACAGCTCTAGGTGAGTATAAAAACTCGTAATACTTTTAAAATCGATTATTTGGTGAAATAGAAGTTGCCTACAATAACTGATTGACGCGTAATTATAGTCATAGAGGCGCATTCACAGTTAGATTAAGTTGATACTTAAAGTTTGTTATAGCTTTCTGACCTAATTTTAAATGGATTATCTGACGAAAACGCTTCAACTAACTGTAAAATTCAATTTAATTTTGACTATGAATTCGAAAATTTAAGTACATTCCAACTTAATTTTGTTTATGAATACATCCTCCAATTTTGAATAGCCTATCTATCAAATTAAGCCGCAACTAATTGATTGTGTTGAAAGATCTCTTGGCCACGAATATTACATCCATTTTTCATCATCCCCTGTTTATAAACGAGAAACAGCCAAAAACTCGCAACTGCATTTCGCCAAAATTAAAAAAAAAAGTGGTTATACTGCGGTGCAAATTATGACTCTTAATGAGTATGTTAAAAAGCGGTTAAAACTTGAATATATATGTGTAAGTTAACACTCGCCTCCGTCGCAAAAAGCCCTGACCATGCGTCTGCGACTCTGCGCATGACAACAACAACAACAACAGCAACAACATTCGCGAAAGTCAACAACAACAATACAAAGCGATGCTTGGTCGTGTATGAGGTGCTGTTGGCTGGGATGCGAATGCTGGCGGTGGAGCTGTGGTTGTTGTGGCACTGATCGTGACGGGGGCGATGGTGGTGGTGGAGGAGATGAGACGCGGTTATGCAACTAATAGTTTTTCACCGCTTCCTGTTGGAGGATATAATATAGCCATGTGGCAGTGTGAAGGATAGCAAAATAATGCACGCTTGAGACCGGCAAATTTGGATTATGCCATCGCTCAATTGCTGTTTCTGTGGTTTTAATGGTTTGAACCACCTTCACTACAGAAAACCCGCTGTGACTAAAAAACTTGCATACACTTCGTATTCTGGCTCATAGTGCACAATTAAATTTTTATTTTCAAAAATTATTCTCTTTTTGGTTTCACAATTCAAGTTTCAAAATTTATTCAGATTTTTGGTGCAATTCAAAGTTCAGTGCGCTTTACGCGGGATCAGAAGAAAGTGTGTCTAAAAACGGTAAAAAAAGTGTATCTGCTACATCTGACAGCTAGTCTTGCCAGATCGACGGCGGCGATTTTAAGGCGTGCTGCCATTATCGCTGGTTGGTGATGTTGAGGGATTTTGGAGGGAGACATGTCTGAATAGTGGCCGGGGTTTTAATTTAAATTCAAACTTACACCATATATTAATGAAAAATACCGAATTATAATGATTGTCTTAAATACAGTTTCGCTGGGCTATGTAGACGTGCGGCTGTTGATCTCGCGTATACACAGCATTTGTGGTGAGTTTACTCTGAAGACACAACAGATCTGGTCAGAAAAGCTTATCAGATTCATTTTGGATTTCCTATCGAAAACTGGCTGCCAAAATTATGTTATACCAGTTGCTCAGGCATGATAACATGTTGGATTGAAGGTCGTAAAAGCCATATCGATTTATTTAATAGAATATACTTTGCCGCGCGCATTTCCAAAAAAATAAATATCATATCAAATAGTCATACACAAAACAAAAAACAATAGATTTGTGTATCAGTTTATTCCTACCGGTTTTTTTTTTGGAATTACTGGATTTTCCTAAACAGACAACTGAAAATTTTTATTTCAGGTGAAAATTTTCAACAACGAGATATAATCAAGGGCTTCGTTAACGTGGAAAAAAATATTGAAAAGGAAATGTTTCTCAGCCATTTCTCTTAAATTGTTTTTTTACCATTTCATATTTAAAAGAAATATTTCTTAAAAGATTTTAATGAAATGTACCCCATGACAAGCCGATCAGTAGTTTTGGAGATTACTCCCTCAAGCATGCAAACATACAAACAGGCAAACAAAAATTAAAAAAAGTGTCCAGATGTATTCTGATACATTACATTGAAGAAAGTTTCAATACATAGACACGCCTTTTCGACAGTTTTATTATAACGTAGAAGAGAGATCAGTAAATTATTCTATTAACTCTATGAAAATACCTAATCACAATATACTCTGTTTCTCGTGGCTTTGCAGGGTTGCCCTATATGTTGGAAAGAGCTGGATTAGACGTTCAACAAGGTTTGTGAAACTTCATAAGTTGTAACATACGTACATCGAACTGGGTTTATTTATTTTTATAAACTGTGTAATATTTACTTCATTATTGTAGAAATTCATCGGAATCGCGAATTTTATAAAAATGCTGATGTACGGCCACCTTTCACATATGCATCTCTGATACGGCAAGTAAGTATAAAATATCTGCATACACATGCATGTAACCAGCGTGAAAAAATACATGTTCAATCTTTAAAAATTTGGATAGAACATTATAGTAGTATTCACATAGCAATGCCCAATTTTTTGAATCTCGATTAAAACTAATAGTTTGAATACAAAGTCTTATTTCTACAAACGATTTGGTTAATTGTATGAGTAAGCAATCAAACGGTTTCCTACTTTTATGTGCGCATACGTAAATGTCATCTATACATGTATACGAGTATGTTACTAAGTAATTATATAAAGATAAGTGAATTTTGATTTGTCAGGGGTAATATCCTATGCTCCAATGGGAGAAACAGCAACCGATGATGATGATGAAAGGTAATATCGCTAACGGCATGCCCGACTTTCATGAAATTTTGAATATAAAGAGCTTTCAGCAACTACGATGTCAGGGGCTAACGAATTTTTGAACTTTTTCTGAATTGGAAACGCAGACCTTTTTCACAAGTTCTTTATGCGACAAACAGAAGCAGAGGGGACAGTCAATCATATTTCATTTGCATGGACGAATCGCAGTCGGACTTGATTGATTTTTAAGTGTATTTATTCATCGCTTCATTTCATGGAATGTTACAATTTAGTCCCTCACTAATGTAAAAAATAATAGAGTATTAGTTCTACTTGAGGATAAAGTTATCGTCTTCAGCAAAAAAAAAACTTCACAGCTTTGTTTTACATTCATTACAAAGAATTTAGAGTATTGACAAAAGCAAAGGCCAAGCTTCTTTCTTCGACACTCCAGATGGAACAGTTAAATCTCACACCATCTATTTGTCGACTTTAAATCACCTTTCGACAGTACGACAAAAATGTGCCATAAGCCTATATGCCGCGACGACTAAATTTGGTATCCCTGCAAAACTAATGCGGCTATGCGGCCAAGCTGGGTAAGGAAACGAAGCAAATGGGTTTGGAGGAAACGGGGGCATAACGAAGTAATCAAAAAAACAGTCATCGTAATTGCGTCTCGGCTTCCGAGTCTCTGTTGACAGTTACAATTTTGGCAAAGTAGAAGTCTTTCTTTTTCTAGGAATCAGCAATAACTCCAACAGTTACGGCAACCTCGAATAATACAACGAATTAAGACTCAGCGGCTATGTTGGCTAGGTCATGTACGTATGGAAGAAAATGCTCCAGGTCTGAAAGTATTCGGCGTAGTACCCGCGGATAGTAGCAGAGGAAGAGGAAGGACTCCTCTACGATGGAAGGACTAGGTGGGAAGAAAGTGGCTTTACTTGGTGTATCCAGTTGGAGCCAGTTAGCAAAGCAAAGGGAGAAGTGGTGGGTTTTACTTGAATCGACAAAATCGCCTAGGCAGTTATGACGCCAGTTATTAATTTATTTAAGGTAAAAGTTTTGAGAGGAAATAGTTAACGCATTAAATGCCACGCCGAAGCTTTGGTACATTTTTCATATGAAATACGTTATGCGTCAAGAGAAAAACGTAAATAACTTTCGTCTTATTGCATTTCCCCAAACTTTTTTTTGCATCTGATTTTCAATAGAATGTACAACAATACTAAGCAAAAAACATAATTTTAAAAGAGTTTTGAAGTCACTTTTCACTGAAGGGATGGGGTAGTCCGATCTAAACAGGGTTAGATCGCCGAAACAACAGTCCTTGGCCGGGTGAAACCCGGGTCATTCCGGTACGTAGAACCGACTGTCGTGGGAATATCACTGAAGGGATATCAGTTACTGCTTATGTCTCGGCTGACGCAGGTAAAGAGTATTTTCCTTCGAAATGTTTACAGGGAATTTCGATGCATTTCGGCTCGAGCAGGCAAGGAGTGGTTATCACAATTTGTCCTTCTGGATAGGTCTTTTTTTCGTTAAAACGCTACAGTCGCTTACAGCACATACCAAATTGCGGTTATTGGAGCGTTTGCATGAGCGTTGTGTGCCTACATTGCAATGCCATTAAATTCAAAAACGAGGCTCCTGGATTATGTTATGCAAGTGGAAATGTTAAATTGTCACCCTTGGGAATACCACCAGAGCCATTGCGTTCAATAGTCTCAGGACTCCAAATAATTATTGGAAGAAACACAACAACTGCTTCCAAATGGCACCTTTTGAAGTAACAAATATAATTCAATATAACTTCTTGTCCAACGCTCTTAGGGAGTCTAAGATGATAGTTCGCGGGTACGTTCGAGTTCCTGATCGGGGATGTATGCCGTTTGCCATCTTCTCCAGACGGCTTAACACTCGAATAGCAGGTGCATCGGGGTCGCCGAGGCCGAGTCACAGAAGCGAGACAACTTGTTCGACCATATTCCGAGCCTGTTCGGATAAGCCACAAAGCAGTCTGCAATGACCTGTAAGAAAACCTGTAGGTATCCCAATACACATTTCTCCCGGCGTAACCCTGCCAACTGATGCCAGTGGTTTTTTAAGGTATTTTCGTCTTTCCAAAGATGAAGATCCAAACTTGCATGAGGTTGTCACTAAGAACATGAATCATGGCTCCTGTATAACCCTAAACAGCAGTTCCCCGCGAATGATGGACGGAAAACGCTGTACGCTTAACGTTCTCCATAAGTATTTGTAGCAGAAACAATTACAGGAAACGATGGTGTTCATGCGTGAAGGAAGTGACATGGCTTTGATCTTAGCTCTTGCGGAAAACTCTAATGATGAAGTTATTCAATGTCAAATTAGCCGATATGTGAATAGTAACGAAGCAATTCGGCGCATTTTTTTAACCGCTATTCATGAAAGACACCCCACCGTTAATCACCAGGTCATACATCTGGAAAATGGTCAAAGAGTGTACTTTACCGTGGAGAACGCATTAATATGTGCACCTACTATATTAACCGGTTTTTTGGAAATTTGCCAGAATGATCACGAAATGCCAAGATACTAACTTGGAACCAATCACCGAAGTAATTTCAACGCTTGAAATAGGGATGTATCGTCCCAAGTTACCCACGAGTATTTTCCACTGATGCATTAGGACGCAGTCCATCCAAGCAATGCCGAGTGTTTTTATTTACGTTTGCTATTAGTATATGTTCGTGGTCCAACCTCATTTCAACATCTCCGAACTGTTAATGTGGTATTGTGGGGAATATATTGAGACGCCTGCCAAGGGTTTGGTTTACCAGAGAGTGAAACTCACTGGGACTACACCCTCCGAGATGCTGTGATTTCGTCAAACGGTCACCAAATACGAGCATTGCTTTCGATAATCATATCAACATGCTTATCATCAAATCCAACTGATTTGTGATTCAAATGCAAAGATCATATGTCTGACGATATTTTACATGAGTTGCTTTCTAGATCATCAGATGCAGACTTGTAACTCAGCGAGGAGATTTTCAACACAGTATTGGTATAGACTGAGGATATCTGCTTAACGGTATCAAACAAGATATTGACTCAATTAGGTATGACAGCACCCAACCGCCCGTTGCGCGATGCTCTAAATCAGGAAACGGTACGCGGTGACAGTTCGAACCTCCCTCTGTAAAACCGAGATTAAAAACGTGCATACCGCACTCTCATAAAAGTTGTGAACGATGATACTGGAGGGGGTTTCTTCTTGGACGCCCAGGTGGAAGTGGGGCAACTTTTTTGAATAGGCCAATTTTATCCGCGATTCGTTTCGCAGAATGACCTTGCACTTGCACTTCCTTCATCCGGAATTGCAGCTACGTTGTAAGAGCGCAGTCGAGCGGCTCATTCAGCAATAAAATTGACGCTGAATATGCAATTCACTGAAACTCCGATGAGCAACATCTCGAAGACCTGTTCGATGGCCAAAATTCTGCAGGAATGCAAGTTTATCGTCTGGGGTCAGTGCACAATGACACATAAAAAGTCTTTGGAGCACGGTCAAAGCCAGTCAATGAAACCAATGCACATTTGAAGTCGTCCGTTTTGTAGAGGCATGCCCTTACTTTAAAATTAAGTATAAACATTACGTGTAAACCGATTAAGAGATTCATTTTCATAGCAATTACTGGACATGGGCAACAGTAAAATCCCTGTTGATATTTCGTCTGGGTGCATTACATAGCTCTTCGCTTTTTGTCAGTTCGCCGCTTAATTCGGCCGAACTCATAAGTCAAAATTTTCCAATGCATTGCGAAAAATTATAAAAATTATGTTTGATTAAGCGATTAATATGGCTCGTTCGCTGAGAAAAACAAAGCTGTCAATGATTTACATTTCGAGATTGAAATTCTGGCGTAGTAACAACTTAAAAATCGATGAATTCCGTTACTAACCAAGAAGATGTCGTACACAGTCCAACCAGGTTTTTAAACTCGCTAGAATTGCCTGGACTACCGCCACACTGTATGCAATTGAAAGTTGGATCGATAATTATAATACTGCGAAATATGAACCAACCACGCCTTTGTAATGAAACCCGGAAGGCGGTGAAGAAATTGAAAGTCAACGTCATCGATGCAAAAACTATCAAAGGAAAGTATAAAGGAGAAGACTTTTTGGTACCATGCATCCCTCATTGATACCCGAGATGTTGCTGGAATTCAAGCGCTTGCAGTTTCCGTTCGGCTTGCATTTGCGATGACTATAAACAAGTCACAAGGACAGTCAACGAGTGTTTGCGGTGTTAACCTTGAAAATATATGTTTCTCACATGGTCAGTTGTATGTCACCTGCTCCTGTGTTGGAAAACCATCAGTTTTGTTTGCTTACGTACCAGACAATAAAACAAAAAATACTGAATATCATGCAGCATTGTAATGTAGCGTTTAATTAATCTTAAGTAATACTAATACAATTTCTTGTGTTTATTTCTCTTATTATCCTCTACGCGAGCGTGAAACCCCTTACTGATTCACTCGCGCGGAGAATATAGATAAAGTCTCAACTACCCAGCAACAGCTCCGAGAGGAAAAAGCTCACACCTCAACAACCAAAGAATAACTGCTCAATCAAAAAAGCTCCATAAGCACAGCAGCTCCACAAACACAAGCTCCATAAAAAAACAGCTCCACAAACACAATAGCTACACAATTCAGCGACAGCTCTCCATACGTCGGATTAAAGCAATGTGGTTTTTATTTTTCACTTTGTTTTTGTGTTCCATACCGGGGGTAAAATGCCACTGTATTGTGCCGAAGGGGTTTTGTGATTTTAACTTCGGCATTTGTTCGAATCTGGTGAGGTCACGTCGACGTTTGCGGGTTAAGGGCTCACCAGGATTTGCAGCGTCTGTTAATCAGTAGAGGCTGCGAGCGGCCATCTGACTTGGAGCAAGCGGCCCGCTATATAAATGTGTCCTAAATTAAAAAACTCCCCAGAATCCGGTTGTGCGCTGGGCTTGATACCCGCCATGTAAAAACAACTTCCAATGAAAAATTTTTGGAAAAAACCTCGGATATGAAGGGAAGGGATCTTTGGTCCCACAGCTGGTAAATTGAGCCTACACGACGAAAAATCCGTTAACGAACTGAGCAGTATGTAGTACCAGGTTCAAGCATTAAAAGATTCAACAAGCTGCATGGCTATCTCCTGATGAAAAAACACGCCATCAAATTGATCATTTTGTTGTAGACGGAAGCCATGGTTCCAGTGTCTTAGAAGTGTGCAGTATTCGAAGAGCTAATATCGACTCGGATCATGATCTTGTCACAGCCAAGATTCGCACGCGCCTCCGTGCAGCTGAAAGAGCGCGCAAGTATCACAAGAAAAGCTCGACGTCTAAAAGCTGCAATCAAAAGAGATAGCAGGTCAGCTCTCTGAGAGCAATGCTCAACAGGCAGATATCTGCGCGCAATGGAAAGCCAGAAAAACGACCATCAGAAAAGCAAGCAAAGATGCCGCTTACAGGGTCATGCTGCGATTCGACGCAATTCAAGATGGAATGCAAGTAGCTTGAGATACTAGCCGATAGGAAAAACGCCCGAAAATTTTATCAGAAGTTATGACTGCTTATAAAAGGTTTCAAGACCGGGGCGATGTCCTGTAAGAATGGAAATGGCGACCTCATGACCGACATCCAGAGTACACTCAAACTGTTGAGGGAGCACTTCTTCATGCTGCTTAGTTGTAGTGGCGCGGAAAACATCGATAATGATGAACCCGAACCTCCAACCAATGAAGACGGAGTCGAAGTACCGTTATTTAGTGCTGAGTGACTGTCCACAGAGGTATTCAAGTGCGGTGGCGAGGGGCTGGTACAGTGCATGCACTAGCTCATTTGCGAAATGTGGTCGGACGAACGCATGCCTGCTGACTGGAATTTAAGTGTACTCTGCCCAATCCACAAAAAGGGCGATCCTGCAATATGCGCCGTCAGCGGGGTCAGTCTTCTTAGCATAGCGTATATGGTTCTGTCGAGCATATTGAGTGAACGACTGAAGCTTACCTTGAACGAATTAATTAGACCTTATCAGTGTGGCTTTAAACCTGGCAAATCCATCAAATGTTCACGATACGCCAAACCTTGGAAAAGGATCTACCAGCTTCGTTAGAGTCGAGAAGGGCCTCTCCGAGCCGTTTGAAACCAAACGGGGATTCTTCGTGCGACATCCTTGACCCTATGTTAGAAAAGATAATTCGAGCTGCAGAATTGAACTATGCAGATGCCATATTTTATAAGAGCGTGCAACTTCTGGCAAATGCTACTGATATCAATATCAACTACTGCAACAACCGCGCCGTTACTTCTGCCTTTTCCCAACTGGTAAAGAAGCGAAGCGTATGAGTCTGGAGGTGAACGAGGGCAAAATTAAGAACCTCCTATCGCGTCACGGCTCCCGCATCACAGTTGACAATTACGATTTCGAAAAAGTAGAGGATTTTTTTTTATCTGGGAACCAGCATTAACACCTACAATAATGTCAGCCTCGAAATCCAACGTAGAATCTCTCTTGCCAACAAGTGCTATTCTGAACTGAGAAGGCAACTGTGCAGTAAAGCCCGACGAACCAAAACCACACTCTATAAGTTTCTCATCATGTCCGTGCTCTTGTATGGCGCGGAAGCATGTGCACTGTCAGTATCGGTTGGGCCGGCCATGGAGTGTTCGAGAGAAACATTCTCCGAAAATTTATGATCCTCTACGTCTTTGCGACGGCGAATACCCCCGACGATGAGCGCGATATAGACATAGTCCAGCGAATTAAAAGACAGCGACTGCGTTGGCTGGCAAGTGGACGAATATGCTCCTGCTCTGAAGTATTCAACGCAGCTGGTGGTGGTAGAGGTAGAGGACGGCCAGTTAGCAGGTAGAAGGAGTGACTGGCGCAATTTGTTGAACTCGCCCAAAATCTCTTAAGAGGTTATAGCGCCAATTAAGTAAGTAAGTAAGTTTTTGTTCGTACAGATATCGCCTTATTTTCGTGCACAAAAAAAAACAAAAACAAACAAAAAATATAAACACGTTTTGCACTGCACATAAATTTTGGGTCCATAGCCTCACTTTTCACTGCCCTCAGTTTTGTGGAGTAGCATATATGAACATTAGGGGTGTCCTTATTTTCAAACATCGGTTTTCTATATATTCCCGGCCAGAAATCGGTTCCTTTATGTATTTAGATAAAACGGTAAAAGTTTGGGGTCAATGCGATAACATTTAGTGGACCCGGAAGCCAGCTGAAAAATTCAATAGGTCAGTATGGGCAAATATCAATGTTCATACATTCGCCTTATATTAGACGCAGTTTTTATAGTATATTTAACAAAACATATATGTATACAAAAATAATTTTTCCATTTTTGTATTCTTATTCGGTAATAACATTTAAAATAATTCTGATAATTTTGCGTATTTAAAAAAAAGGCATGCAACACAAGCTTGATATTTTGCAAATTTACCGAAATTTGTTTCTACTTTTTGAGCGCGCTGTTTGTAGGCAAACAAATTTCCTGAGAAAAAGTGAACTGTGTGGCGACAATAAGTCGTTCAGAAAATAAAATAGTAACTGCTCATAACGGGACATTTCTGCTGTGAAATATTTCCAAAAGCATGCAAGAGGTTCTTGTGCATATTGTGATTTTAATAAGTAAATATAATTGTAAGCGTTCACAAGCAAGAAATAACAATTATTTTGAAGAATAATTATTTGGTTTAATAAATACTTTAAAATTGTTTGAATTTCGGTGGGCGGTTGTGTTTAAAGTGTAAAAAGTGAAGTATATAAAATAAACTAATATGTCTAGTTTAACAACACGAATGTCAGTTGCCAATTTAAGAAAAGTTAGTTTGATTGGATACACAATGCATCAAATTACAGGTGCAAAACTTCCATCTAATCGGCAGGTTTTCAAAGTTTTGTTTTACAATATGAGATTTGTAGATCTTTCAGCAAAGGAAAGCGCAAAACTTGCTATCAAAGCAGCACAAATATTTTGGCAACAAGCACGAATACCGATAAGAAAAGAAGATAAATGTGTTGAGAAGTTATTGAAACTGTACGAAAGTTGGAAAAAAATCATGAAAACAGTTCCAGAAAAGAGATCCAATTCACAGGAAGAAGTCGTTGATATGTTTGTTGGAAGTTTGGATGATTTATTTGACATGGCCACCGCTAATGCGCTTGAAAAAATGAAGTTAGTAGAAGATAAGAAATTTCTTGAAATGCAACGTCAAAAAGGACGGCCAGGTTGCATGATGGGTGTTGATAAGGTTTTGTACGATCGTGAAGTGCGTGCACAAGAAAGACAGGAGAAAGCAGCATTACGAAAAAGGCGGTATGAAGAACAAAATTCTGAATGTTCTAATATAATCGAGGAAAGCAATGAAAATGATATAGTACTTGTGGAAGCTGGAAATGAAAATGTAGTAATTCCGTTGGAAAAAAATTGTTTGCAAACTGAGTGTAAAAAGCGACGAGGCACTAAAAGTATCATAACACCACGATTGTTAGCAGCATTAGACAATGCCAAAGTGTCAGATGGTGTGGCCGTACATATTTTAGTAGCCGCTGCTGAAGCATTGGGTCATTGTGTGGAAGAACTTGTTATTAATCGATCAACAATTCATCGTATGCGTCAACAAAATCGGTCTGCAGAATTCAAAGATATTTCTACTGAATTTAAAGAAAAGGTGAGTTCCCTATAGTTGACAATGCACTTTTATTAATGTTAATTTATTCAAACACTTAACAAGGCCAATGCAAATGGAGCACTAGTTGTTCATTTTGATGGGAAGTTCATGACAGATATAAAAGGTCGTAGTAAAGTGGAAAGAATTGCTGTTTTAATTAGCTACGATGGAACATCGAAATTTCTTGGAGCACCAAAGATACAGTCGTCGACTGGTGCAAATATTGCTGAAACTGTTTATCAGAGATTAGTCGATTGGAACATTGTTGAACTTGTTAAAGGCATATCTTATGATACAACTGCTGTCAATACTGGTGTTAAAAATGGAGCCGCAGTCCTTTTTGAAAAAAAACTGCAACGCAATCTCATGCACCTACCATGCCGTCATCATATGTACGAAATTATTTTGCGCAACGTTTTTGAATCAAAGATGATGTCAAACTCAGCTCCAGAAATACTCTTGTTTGAATGATTTGTGAAGGCCTGGCCAAACCTTAAGAAAACCTTGTTTAAAACTAGTGTTGATGATAAATTTGTGGCATCAAAAATAAGCCAAGTGGAACGGGACGCTCTTGTAAGCTTCTTGCAGGACCAATTAAAAAAATCGCATAGCCGCGATGACTACAAAGAAATGCTACAACTTGCTTTAACTTTCCTTGGTGCAGATTGCTTTAATTTATGTGCTCCAGGTGCAACCAGCAACGCACGGTGGATGGCAAAAGCAATCTATTGTCTCAAAATATATTTATTACGTGATCAGTTTAAACTTACAACCAGGGAATTGAGTGGCATCCGCGATATTTGTATTTTCATTGTTAAAATGTACATCAAAAGTTGGTTCGGAAGTACAAATGCGAATTCAGCACCTAATCAAGATTTTTCTTTATTAAAGACGCTCTAAATTATACAGATACAGATTCAACAATTTCAGAAGCTATTATTAAAAAAATGTCTAACCACTTATGGTACATCGCCGAAGAAACAGTAGCGTTATCATTTTTTGACTTATCAGTTACCCACGCAGAAAAACGTAAAATGATAAAACAATTAAAAAGCAAGGAACCAGTTGTTCATTTAAAAAATAGCCGAAGCCACTCAAAATTGACAGATTTTCGAACTTACGAACTTAGCGATTTTGTTTCAGAAAAGACAAATTTTTTTTTCAATAATTTTGGGTTATCTTCAGCCTTTTTGGGCGTGGATCCATCCGAATGGGAAAATAATTCAGATTTCGAAAATAATTGGACTTTTTGCCGCAACTTACAAGTTGTTAATGATCCCGCTGAAAGAGGAATAAAATTTTTGCAAGACTACAACAAAATTTTAACGAATGATGAAGAGGAAAAGCAGTTGGTACTCCAAATTGTTGAATCGTATCGCAAAAAATACAAATCATACAAAAAAATTGATTTAATGTAAAATATAAATTTAAATATGTAATATGTATGAAAAAAAAATAAAAATGTACAATATTCGCCCATACTGACCTATTAAATTTTTCAGGTGGCTTCCGGGCCCACTAAATGTTATCGTATTGACCCCAAATTTTAACTGTTTACTTTAAATACATAAAGGAACCAAATTCTGGCCGGGAAACTGTAATATAAACATTTTGAAATTTCCCCTTACAAATAAGGACACCCCTAATGAACATACATGCATAGGCATGTATATTTTTAAAAACGTTCACAAAATCATATTGCGGTCATATTAAGTAAACATAAATTGCATTTTAAATAAGTGCATACAAATTAATTAAGAAATTAAATAAGGAGTTGTTAGGCGAGAGCATACTACTAAATACGTATATATACACATACACATATTTAATACAAATCGTCGTTTGGGGAGCAACACCTCGTATACCAAAATGAAATACCGCGTTTATAACAAAAGGCCCAAAATTGAGAATTGGTAACCCTAAATAGGGGGCATAGGCTTTAATGTGTTTATGCTAAAACTCTGTCATAAAGAACTTAATCTAAATCAAATCGTAGCGCAATCACAACCGCCGCTGCACCTGTGCCTGCGCCGGAGCCAAATATTCTAAAATATTTGAAACTACATACAACAACAAAAAATTCCTTCATAAACGCACCCGCGTATTCCTAAAAACAAATGCTGTGCATTCATAAATGCAAGAATTTCATCTCCCCGCGCACGCAAATGTTCCCTTCAGCAATCTTTTTCGCGACGAACACAAAAATGCTAAGATCTTCAATTTTACAAACCATCGACGGTCAGTGAAAAGTCTCAACATCGCAATATCAGACAATATTGCACTTTGGCAACGTAGTCTGACAAATTGCTAGCATTTTTATAGAAGATTCTAGAATTTTGGTACAAATGCTCTTGAGTAGAGATTTTAATAATTAGCCCTTTAAGCGAACATATTTTAACGCCTGCTGTGGCCTTGCTGATTCAGTTGTAGCATTGTAGCATGTGATAAGAAATCCTACTTTGGCCAGAGATCAATTTCTTTTCTGCGTCATTTTATTTTAATTTTTTTATTAAATTTATTATATGTAGGCATACTAAATACGCATCGTCATATACATACATATATACATTATATGTAAATATTCCAAATTAATAATATGCAGCAATATGCATGCATTTATTAAACAATTCATGTGCACATCTATTCACTTGCGTACACGTGCACACGGAATTAACAAAAGAATATTCATTTGCTTACCGTTCACAAAGTGACTTTTGAACCGCTTTTTCGCGTAGACTACGGAGTGCTTGTACACTAGCATAATTAGTACTGTTGTTCTCAGCCTTTGCGATAGCTTATCGAAACTTTCAATAGCTTCAGTAGCTTTTACAGGATTTCTGATGTGTACTTATTTCGCTTTGGTCGTCATCATCAGATTCTACAATATTTTTGGCATTTTTCTTAAAATGAATCGGTTCGTCATCTTCGATTGTATTCCATTTATTAAAATCGGTTTCAGTATAGGTTTTCTAAAATAGAGTAACAATTAAATTAACACGTGTATGAAAACAAATATCAATACCTCAGTAATAATGCAGTAAGCTGTAAATTTGGTTAATGCAAAGATTCAACCCATAAATAATGTTGCTGAGTTTATGCTTAAACGGTTCAACTGCTTGGGTATCGGATGACAGTTTTTGCCGGACTTTTTTAACCGTTGAAATCCGGAGCTGACATGAAAATTAACTTCCGCTTCCTTAATTCTGGCGTGCTGCTTTTTTGCTTTTTCCTTCAGCATTTCCCCACTGACGGGACAGTTCTTTTTTCGTTGCACCACATACCGGTTGAATAATGCTTTCTCCATGCGGGGATACTCTCCTTTTCGAGGAGTCTTTCTCTTAGATACTCCACTTGTCATGTGAGAGATTATGTTACGTTTACTTTTGTTTATTCTCGAAAGTGTTGATTTATCCACTCCAAACATTTTTTCACAAAGGGGAAATGCTAACTCTTTTTTACATTTTTCAACAATTTGTACTAATAAACTTTCAAATACACATAAAAAACAACTGATTTTGCAGCAATCAACAGCATAAATACAAATAAGAGGAATTCCTCTTTCAACACTGATTCCTTCCGGCGCTATTTGTTGTGTTTTGTTTGAAATTGCCGTCAAAATTTTTGTTCACTATTTAGAGGCTTTCAATTGTTCACTATTTAGATCACTCCATGTAAAAATTTGGGTTCTCACTATATCGAGGTGTTCACTATATAGGGTGTTCACTATACCCAGACACGACTGTATAATATTAACAATAATTAATGTTTTGGAAATCTTTTTTCAGTCAGATGTCTGCTCTGATTTCATTTCATTACGAATGAATATACAAAATTATTGAAAATTTTTCAGTTTTTTAAATAATTTAAGATGCGGAATACAAAGAAATTGCATTAAAAATTTTTATTAAATTATTATGTTTGTTATTATAAACTAACAAAAAAACATTTAAAAAAATTATATTAATTAAAATTAAATTTTTTTTTCAATTCGGTTACTAGAAAACGAATATTTTGACATAAATTTTAATAAAAAGATCCACTATATTAAATTCGTTTATATTACATTATAAAGAGTCTTGCAATAGGGACGGTACACAAGTAGACCGATAGTGACAGCAAACGACGCCATATTTTTCCCGTTCTTTTGGCATTTCTCTTCTGTTAGGTTTGCCATTTCATCATGGAAAGATATACGTCCAACAACGAGTCGAAATTATTAAAATTTACTACCGAAATTCGGAGTCAATGGCCTCAACTTTAAGAGCGCTACGTCCAATTTATGGTCGTCGTCATTTCTGGCTGGATGGCTTCGTCAATAAGCAAAATATGCGTTATTGGACTGGCAGCAATCCACACGTACTCCATGAGTCAACATTGCATCCCGAAAAAAGTACGGTTTGGTGGGGCTTATAGGCCGGAGGCGTCATTGGGTGGTACTTCTTCCGTGATGATCAAGACCGGCACGTTACTGTGAATGGGAATCGCTACCGCTCAAAGATAACCGAATATTTTTGGCCAGAATCGGATGATACGGACTTGGACAATATGTGGTTCCAACAGGACGGGGCCACAAGCCACATAGCGAATGCCACAATCGATTTATAGAAAACCAAGTTTGGTGAACGTGTTATCTCACGAAATGGCCCAGTCAATTGGCCGCCTCGGTCGCGTGATTTGACGCCGTTAGACTATTTCCTGTGGGGCTACGTCAAGTATTTGGTCTATGCCAACAAGCCAGCGACGATTGATGAACTTCGTACGAATATCGAACGTGAAATTGCAGCAGTATCGGCCGATTTATGCTTGAAAACCGTCGAAAATTGGGTTCAGCGCCTGGACATCTGCAAGCGTGCCCGTGGTGCCCATGCAAAGAAACCGAGTTCCATACATAATGGCATCGAATGTATTTTCCCAGGAAAAAATAATTTCATTCATATCCTAAACCGTTTTTGTTTTATTTAAAAAAACTTTTGTAGCGTTCCTATTGCAAGACCCGATATACTTAAGTACATACATATATGTATATATATATAAATAAAAGAGAAATTTCAACAAAATATTTACTTTTTTAAATTTATTTTATTCGGAAAATACCTATCAACAAGGGAAAGTCTCCGCAACATTGAATTTGTGTATTTTTCCGACTTTTTAACATGCATTTTAACATTTGCGTAAACGCTGCCAAAAAGTTTTAATTCAAAATTCCGCAGCGAAAACCTTTCAACTCTGTAAGAAAATAAATAAAAATGTTCGACCTGAGTCGTTTGCACCTTGTCATTGTTTGATGTCTTCTGCTACTAGACAGTGAAAAATAAATATATACACAATAAAAATAAACACATTTACGTTGCGATAATTATTAATTTTTATACTAAGTTATACTTTTGTTTCATATAAAATTGGAATTGTTTAATTAAAAAAAAACTGAAAATAAGTTTAAATTTAAAGCTGAGTACTTACTAAGTACTTTCGAGCCAAAGCAGTATCGAGTATCATTCTACAATACTTTCCGTAGCATCGAGTATTATCTCCGTTACTTTTAAATGAGTAGTAGCATCGAACAATATTGATAGATTAACCCTTTCGAACCGAAAAAAAACTGCTGGGTATACAATATTTACACCAAGTAGACCTTACATACTAGGGAAAAGCGAATATTTGTACCGAGTCAGAATTTCAGTTTTCGCCACTAGAGTCGCTGGGAGCGCTGGGATATTTAGTCCCAATCGGTGGTTTTGGTTTGAAATTTGGGATATAATGTCCCAGCAGTACTCATAATTAAAACACTCACCAGTAAACATGTATATATTTCATTGTTTCATGTTAAGTTTTTTACATATGATAGGGCGTAAAACACTTGAAACATAGTGGAACTTCGCATGTCTGACATGTAAAAAAAAGTACGCTTATCGTTCTTTCCACCTTTCTTATCCTTTGAACACTTTACGCATCGGCGTCGCGTTTTGCCTTCAATGGCCATGTGGTCGCCAACTACACCATAATTGGCGTCTCGATTCTTCATATGGCGTCCAGATCTTTTCTTCTTAGGTACCTTACTTTTCTCTAGCCCAGACTTTATCATATCCTCTGCCAATGCAATAACAAAATCAATGTATGGAAGATTGGGCAAGTGATGTGTTTCTTTATAAACTATCCAGGCGTTGACGCAGGTAGTTTGGAGAAGTTTGTAGAATACATTTTTCCACCACTTTGTGGACTTCCTGTTTATGTCATAAAGTTGCGCCATTTGGTCAGATAAATCGACTCCACCCATGTGTCTGTTGTAGTCGACAATGGACTTTGGACAATTCAAGTTAATTTTTTCACCACTTTTCTGTTTGAGTTGAATCAACCCCATCTCTCCGCCATGACAATTACTAATTACCGTCACCAATTTTGTATCCTGGCAAAACGCGCATGATGTTCCAAATTAATTTTGATAGCAAACACCCTTTCCTCTCTTCAATTTCTGTGAACACGAAGGAAGCTGCTTCCGATTAGGAATAACAGTACCAACAGCAGGGAATGGTAAGCTGTTAAAAAGGTACACTGAACTTAACCATTGATTCATCTAAGGCTTGAAATGAGCTGTCTTCACGGCACGCAGTGAAAGTCTGTTTTAGGCAACTTACATCTTCCTCAATATAGTAACTTTTTGAACAGTCGTTTGGCTTTTCTGGATAATTGCAAAAAATCTTGAGTGAAGCAAGAGGTATCGATCACGACACATGCTATCTCTTATCAAAGCGTTACCAACAGACTTTCGCTTAGACCAGTACATAGGCATTTTCGGTAATCTATTGTAGGAAGTCACAAGCATTATTTCTATCATTGCCAACATTTTGTGGTGGTCTGTTTTATGAATGGATCGAGTGTTTTTTTTTTTGTATGCACCTTGAATTTTCTTCCCGATACTGACTCTTTCGTTTGTGCACTGGCTTATCCTTATAAGCAGGCTTCGTGGAAACAATTTCAACAAAGTTTCCAATTCACTGGAGCCTTGATTTATATTGCAAAGCACAGATGGTATGTATTCTGGAGGCATTTCTTTTCGTGGATGGCAATTGCCGTCGACCGTCCATATATTCTCCGTAGACGGTGTAACTGCAATTGCGCAATCTTCCTCTACGTAGTCGGGATCGACCTCCTCATCACAACTGGACTCTTCATCACTAATACCATCACGTTCCACATCTAGACACTCTTCTCTCACAGTAGATGAATCGTCATCCTCCGACGCTAGATACTCAGAGCCGCTGTCTTCAATTGGCTCCGAGTCATCTGAGGACTCGCAGATTACATTTTCGACGTCGTCGTCAGTCAGTTTAGCTCTCTTTCCGCTCATCATGCCTATTATGTACCAAAATTTGAAATTGAGTTTATTGAAATTATTTGCAGTTTGAGTACTCCTCGGATATATAATCCCACGTCAAAAAACTACTGGTACATATAATCCCAAGATTAGAAAACCCTAGTTATATCACGAATTACTGTATTTCCAAATTTGGATTGTAAATTTATGACACAAATGCATGATAAGCATACGATAAAGAAAGTAAAATGCAAAACCTACCGCTTTGCTCGTAGTTATTTTTATAGTTTTCTGCAAATTTTCGCAACACGTGCTCATTTCTTTACTAATCAAAAGCAACTGAAGCTGTCAAATGTCAAACAAGCGACAATATTTTGTACTAAAGATGTACTAAATCTCATAAAGAACGAAAAAAATAGGGTTCCATGTATATTCTTGAGTAAATATCACCAACAGGTGTTTTTAAATTTTTTTGGGATATATTGCACCGACCGGGTCGAAAGGGTTCAGAGATTACGCTTTGCGCAGGTCCGTTACTCTTTGTTTTACGATATTGTCGACCAGCTGTTCGGATGATGACGTCGCATGCTCAAAGTTTCTTGTGCATTGCAGCGCAAGTGAATTGCTTATTTCGGTGTTTTAAGCTTGCACGTTTTTATTTTAAAATTGAATGGGCTATAAAACTGCATACGCATTAGCTTTGTATCAATTCTGATTATTAAGTTTGAAACTGCCATGAAAATTGGCTAATTTTTTAATAATTTGCACATTGTTTAAATATCGGATTTATAGTTTTTGTTAGAAAATGAACTATAAAAAATTAACGCAAGCTCACTGTCTGGATATTCCCCCTTAGCTTAGTAAAGCGAACCTTCATTTCAATGCATTTTTCCAGTTCAGGATCGAAAGTTGGGCATAATGTAACACTGGGTACAGGACACTGAAGGATGCCATAAATATATTGCACAATATTTTTCAATATTTATTGATCGATTAAATGTAGCGAATGAGCCGAATTCTGCAACAATTTGAGACAACATAAAATAAAAGGCGGATTGAAATGTCAATTTACGACCTAACTCATATGAAATAAAGGGGTTGCCTTGCCATGCCGACGCTTCTCAAATATTCGGAATTTTGCGTACAAAATAGTGTCGTATGTGGAGTTCCAATTTATCACGGAACTTGAGACCAAGCGATTTTTGCGAGAACCACTACTAGGACCACCATATGAATTCCAATTGGCTGAGTTGTATATATCCAATATTATTCAATAATTATACGGAATATTGCCGTTACCTTCGCACTTGTTCCCTAGCTTTTTATTTTATAGTTATAGCTGCTGTGATGTATTTGGTGTTAACTTAATAACTCCAGCATTTGTTGCAAACTAGTTTTGGAACGCTTCAGCGTCTTTGACTTTATTTAAGTACCTGAAATATAATAAAACTTAAAATTGATTAATATGCTAATGAAAAAAATTTTCTCTTATCGCCTAAATTCGTTTAAATTCTTTTATTTTTATTTATATAAGAAGAAAATTTTGTCTGTTTGGATATTTTCATTCCAATTCATATGGGAGTCCCAAATATCGTAATATTTGCTTTATCGTTCTTGAATATTGTATTGATGGTGTGACGTACACGCGCAGATCGTAAAAATGTTTCGTTCGCCATTGGCGCAATCTTTGCCATATCAATCTTGAGTCCGAATCACATCAATTTCACTTTTCAAACCAAATGGAAATGTGGAACAGGCCTATACATCTGGTAATGTTTCGGTTCAATAAGACAACTTTGCACATTTGTCTAGTTAGGTTTCCTTTTTTAATATACTAAAAATTAAATTACTTTATCGTATTATAATATTTATTGCATTAAGACTGTACTAAAAATAAGAATATTTTGATTAGACCTTTTTCCTCAAAATGGCCTTAATTTCTTTAAATCAGAAGTTACCACGAATACCTATGATAGCATCAGAATCAAAAGGCTACAATTTCCGATAGGTTTTGGCTTTCGGGATAACAATAAATATATCACAAAGGTAGGCAATGGCTATTTGTGGCCAGGACCTGGAGAATACGTGCATTGTCAAAACAAACTTCAGAATAACAATAAAATCTGTATATGTGGTAATGTATGGGTACCGATGTAAAGGTACATTAAAGGTAGAGATTCTTTACCCTGATATATCTTCTGTTAATGTTAATAGTACTTTTTACAGGCGTTTAAATGCATAAAAAATACGGCTACTTTCGAACCCTTTCCAAAATTGCTAATATTTATATTTTGTGCAAAAAATGTTTTAATATTTTGGTGAAAAACAATTTCGGTTAAATTGTAAAAGTTATTACAAACTAAATAAAAGCGGGCAATTTGAATTTTTGCTGCATTCACTTTTCATTTGAAAATCTGTCATAAATAAATAAATCTAAATCGCAGAGCGATCACAACCGGCTGCACCTGTGCCTCCGCCGGCGCCAAATATTCTGAAATAATTGAAACTACATACAACAACAAAAAGTTCCTTCATGAACGCACCCGCGTATTCCTAAAAACAAATGCTGTGCATTCATAAATGCAAGAATTTCATCTCCCCGCGCACGCAAATGTTCCCTTCAGCAATCTTTTTCGCGACGAACACAAAAATGCTAAGATCTTCAATTTTACAAACCATCGACGGTCAGTGAAAAGTCGCAACATCGCAACGTAGTCTGACAAATTGCTGGCATTTTTATAGAAGATTCTAGAATTTTGGTACACATTCTCTTGAGTAGAGATTTTAATAATTAGCCCTCTAAGTGAATATTTCAACGCCTGCTGTGGTTTTGCTGATTCAGTTGTAGCATTGTAGCGTGATTGGAAATCTTACTTTGGCCAGAGATCAATTTCCCTTCTGCGGTATTTTATTTTAATTTTTTTCTTAAATTTATTATATGTAGGCATACTAAATATGCATATAAATTATATATAAATATTCTAAATTAATAATATGCATCAATATGCATGCATTTATTAAACAATTCATGTGCGCATCGATTCATTGGGAAATGCAATACTGCGTATAAAATCTAAAACAAAGCTTGGCTGCAATACGTTGACAAGAATTGTGGCTTAACTAAGTTTTAATAACTTAAGTATTTTAGAAAAATATGGTATGACACAACTGCATTCAACTGAACTACGTTGTCGTAGTGAGCCAATATCTTTAGCAATAGATGTTGAATAAAAATATTTGGAATCTTCCCGAAATAATTGGTACGTATTACGACGAATATTTTGAGTTTTAGAAAAGTATAAGATTATTGGGTTTATAATTACAAAAACTTCTTTCGCCGCCCTTAAAGCAGTGGCAACAGTGGAAGAATGCCTGAAGTAACTAAGACTTAACAGTTTATGATAAGTGTGAGGACCGCAACGGTTACAAGCGATATCAAAAAAATTATATTTTGATCCTTATCTCTTTATTTTTATCTTTCTGATCAAATTTTAAAATTATTCCCTTATATTCTAATTTTGTTCGTAAATCAATACCTATTTGTTTAATTTTTTTTCTTTCAATAAATAATACTTATGACATGAGTTTTATTTTGCGCTCAAGAAATAACCCTTACCCTGTGAGCTTTACTTTTCTGTTGTGAATTAAAAAAACATATATTATATTGTTAGTTTTACTTGACACTCACTGACTTATATAAATACTTAACATAACCACTTACCAAACAAAATTCGAAATACATGCAGTGATGATACATGGTTTGTTTGAATTGTTCATCATTTATGTATATTTCCGAACACTTCTTCACGCTCATTTTTCCACTATAATTTACTATAATTTACCCTATGAGGAATATACATAGACAAATTGTTTTAATTACTTTAAACACTAGCTTAACTTAATTTAACTTACTTTTTAATACAAATTTAACTACATTTAAGTAATGTACTTTTCTTTAATTTCTGCACATTTATTGATATCATAATTAGTTAATACCGCCTATAAAACAAAAATGAGCAAAAACAAATGCTGCAATACCGCGTATATTTTAAGGTTCGTTTATGCCGCTAGTATCACTTTTTTGGTGAATTAATTTAAATACATGCGTGGGACACACATAAATCTAATAATTTATTAGTTCAATAAAACAAAGGCCCTACAGTTTTGGGAAAATCGGATTTCATATACGCGGTATTGCATTTTGCATATTAAGTATAAATATAAATGGTCTTTGTTGTATTTTGGATAATTTGGATGTATAACGGCTTACGATCGATTTCTTATCATAACTGAATCAAAATGGAAATGTATTTTCGTATTGCCGATTTAGTTATTGAATTCGAGTCCGATTTCAATGGAACACCAACGAGTATACATACATACATGTAGGATAGAGCATGGAATGCTCATTAAAGTATTTTATTTCAGTTAGTAAAATTTCAAATCGATAGAAAGGTATTAAATATGAAGTTATCAAATCGATTGAAAGGTATTAAATATAAAAAGATTTCAAAGTTAATTCAGCAACGGCTTGAACAATTCGACGACTTCACGGCTTGTCAACTTCAACTTAGGCAACTTCAGCGACTTTACCACGGGAAAATATTTTGGCGACTTAACAACATGAACGACGATTCGACCGCACCAACAGAATCTCGACGCTTTTACAACTGCTCCGATGCACGACGACTCGCCAACTTCAACTTCTTCACGACGATTTCTCTTGATACAACTTCGGCTACTTGACGTTTTCTTTATTCTTTCGACCAGTTCTTGTTCCTTTGTACTCCAGCGGGTTGCCAACTACACTTTTACATTCGGCCATCTGACTACTCATCGTCCGGCAAAGACGATAATACATCCTCTTTGTTTTCGACGTATTTACACAATTCCATATAGTCAGCACTTGTTGTTGTTATATTCGGTTCTTCTACCTGCGCTGCCTTCCACACATCATAGCGGCCTTTTCTTTTTACTTTTATAACCTCGTATGGACCGAGAAATGGACTAGCTAACTTTTTTCCGGCGACAAACTGTGTGCGTTTAACAGCAACCAGATCTCCTTCTTTGTAGATGTGTTCGACTTTACGCTTTTTATCATAATTCTTTTTGTAAAGCGCTTGAGCTTGCTGTATATGTTTTTTTTTTTATTCTTCGCGAGATTTCTGCCTCTCCGTATCAAAGCTTTCTGCAAATTCTTGTTCTAACACGCTCGTAATTTTATCGCTAACCTGATTTTTCATTTGTACGCCGAACATTATCTCAAACGGCGACTTCTTGGTTGTGCTATGCATATGTGAATTGATTGCTCGTTGGACTTGCGGAACAAATTTATACCATTTTGCGGTATCTTCCGCAGACAACTTTGAAATTATTGACAAAATTGATCTGTTAACGCGTTCAATTTGCCCGTTGCCCCTAGCAACACCTGTGGTAGTCCAAACATTCTGCTGAATGTATTCCTCGAAGGCAGTGGAAGTGAAATCTGCCCCGCGGTCGCTCACGATGCGAGCAGGCAGTCCGAAGACATTCGACCATTCTTCCAGCTTTTTAAGTAGTTCATTGCAGCTTGTACTCTTTGTCGTAAATAGCAAAACAAATTTTGAAAAACCGTCGGGCATAGCGAAAATGTATATATGTATATTGTTTAGTAGTTTCGTCCATTGGCCCTAAATGGTCAACATGCAGCGTAAATAGAGGTAAACTTCTATGCAGGACAGATAACCCTCTTGCTTTCCGAGCTTCTTATTATACAGCAAACACTATACGCAGGCGTTGACTACTTGAGCTATTTTACGTTCTAGGTGGGGAATAAAGAACTGATGATGTATGCTATGCATCGTCTTTTGAATGGCAAAGTGGCCATCATTGTGTGCCTCAGATATAATTTCACGTTCCATCTCCTTGGGGACGACGACTAAATTATTACGGTTTACGTTTTTATTTAAAATATCTCCCTTAACGTTAAACCCATCATAAGGGCGACTTTTAAGCACCTCTAAAATAGCGTTGGTAAAACTGTCTTTTCGCTGAGCGCTTTTTAAGCGGGCTGAAATCGCCGAGCCGATGGCCAACACATTCGGAAAGTGACTCAGGCAATCTACATGTTTCAACCTATTCGCAACACGGTGTCCAACTTGAAAGTAGAAGTCTTGCAGGTGCAAAATCCATCTGGAAAGCTCTCGTGGTACGTCCTTCTTTTTAATGGGTTGCGTAAACGCGGAACAATCGGTGACTAGCGAAAAGTTAAAGTTAAAGGAGGTAATTTCGGAATTTCTCTATCGCGAGGTAGGCTGCCTTGACCTCTAAAACGTTGCTGCGGCGATTAGCATCAGTAGGGACTGCTTTCTTGCTCCAGTAGAGTATAGGATGCCAACTTCCATCGAACTTTTGCAACAGCGTTGCACCAAAACCGTCTTTGGAGGCATCAGTATGTAATTCCGTAGGAGCGTTTCTACAGTAAATTCTCAAAACTGGTTCAACGCATAATGCATTCTTCAACTGATTGATTGCTTCCAGTTCGTCAATTCCGACTTTAAAAGGCACATCCTTTGTCAGTGGCCGTGCCATCTGAGCATACGTCTTTATAAACTTTCGAAAAAATCCGGTGGATCCTAAGAAGGATTGCGTTGCTTTCGCATTTTTGGCGTAGGAAACTTTCTAACGGCAATTGTTTTCTCTTGGCCTGGCCAAATTTTGCCACCTTCTATTGTATGGCCAAGAAAGTCGATCTTGTTCTTCAAAAAATAGCACTTCTTCCATTTGATGTTTCGGTTGTATTTGGAAGCCACTGCCAGTACTTGCTTCAGCTTAGTGATACATTCTTCAGACGTCTGTGCGTAGATGATAATGTCATCCACATAAATCTTCATCACATCTTGGTCAATGAGGTTTTGGAAGGCGTAACTGATAAATCTTACAAACGCGGCGGGGGAATTGCAGAACCCAAACGGGGCTTTATTGAACTCATAAAGACCCTGCTTTGTGATAACTGCGGTAAATTTGCGACTTGGCTCGTCAATGGGCACATGGAAAAAGCTGTTTTCAAGATCCATGACGATAAACACCTTTGCTCCTTGAAGCGTTTCTAGCACATCTTCAATAAGGGGTACTAGAAAGCAGTCTTTAAGCACCATGCGGTTTAACTGCCAAAAATCAACGCAAACCCTGCACGTGTTGTCTTTCTTTTTTACAATGACCACTCTACTGGCGAAGTAAGATGTTGATTTGCGTACAACACCATTTTCCAGCCATTCGTCAACCTGTTTTTTTATGGCGTCACATTCAACTGGTGGATGACGACTTGGCTGCTGCCGAAAAGGCTTAATCTGAACATCTGGAACTATTTTCAGAAACACAGGGCACTTAACATTGCTCTCCTTTGGTTTGTAATCGTTAATTAGCGAGCGCATTCGCGACTGGAACTGCGGCGGCACGTTGATTTCTACTTTATTTTCCGACACATTTTCTATAGTTAGTTCATTTAATGTATCGCTACCCTCTTGACCTGACGTCTTCGTAAATTTGTAGCCACTTTCATCGAGCGTTAAGCAGAAATTAGATGCAAAATCAAACCCTAACAAGACGTCATATAGAATAGCATTGTCAGGCACTACTACAAATTGTTGATGAGTTTCTACTCCGTCAACCCGCACATTGCCAACGAAGGCACCTATCGGCACCGTTTTATTGTTACCAAGTGCACTTAATATCGAGTAACATTTGTGTAGATCAATGTGTTTTAGCGTCTTGTATACACAATTTTTGATCAAGGTAACATCCGAACCAGTATCGACGAGACATTAAATTTCCTTATTATTGAGTGAAATAGTCTTACACCTTTTATTATCTTTAATCACTTCAACGCGTTTCGAAAGCTGTGGACAGTTTTTAGAAATATGTCGAACTCCATTACACTTGAAACATTTGGTGTCAGTTTTACAGTCCTTTCCCAAATGGTCTGAGGACCCGCAATTAAAACAACGTTATCTTTTCACTCAGTGTACTTTTTTGACTGCACCGTATTGTTTATATTCTTTTCATTTTCGTTCATATGCTCAAGTACTTCATATTTTCCGTACAGCTTATGGTATGATTTGCCGTACATATTGTATTTGCATTCGCTTTTGACATTCAAACCGTCAACAACGTAACGTATCACTGATTCACTATCAACTTCACCTAATGCTGCTATTTTTTTCATGTTTAACACATATTTGTGGAACGTTTCGTTTCTTTTTTTTCTTCTTTCGCTTAACTTCTTATGTATTTCGGCACTTGCAAACGTACGTTTAAATTCTTTTATAAGTTCGATCTTTAGCTCTTTATATGTACTCACAAACACCGATTCAAGATGTAATTGCGCTGTATGTGTCATTTTTCCGCGAGTGTGCACATATTTCTGTTGTTCGGTTAGGTTATACGCAACCGCGTTTTGTTCAAAGTTAGTCAGCCAACGTTCCACCGGCACGCTTTGTCCATCGAAATTAGGCATAACTTTCGCGAAATTTTCTGCTGCAATTTTTGGTTTATTTTGGAGAATTTCGTCAGGCTGAATTTTTAAGTAAGCAATTGAATTAAGTCATGTAAACTTTTACTATTTTCTTCGATTTAGCTTCCATGTTTTCGTACTTGTTATAATTGTCACTTTATATTTCTGTCACCGCTTTCTCTTCAGTTTCGTTTTTATTTTGGTTATCTTTTCCCGCTTTTGACCGTGTTATGTATTATTGTCCTTTTTGCGCTACCGCGTTTTCATAGTTTCTCACACATTATTCTTGTTGGACACACAAATAAATGTGAACCCTACAGGGTCAATTGATATGCCTGATGCTTGTTTGCCTACAGGGGTTTATTGCTCAGCTTATTCAGTTACTTTGTATTAGGTACATACACTTTAAATGTATTTACATATTTATGAGAGCATAATATTGCATACCGTTTTTCCTTGCTTATATCGGGTGTTTTTTTTAGGGGTATAGAACTTCGAATTGAAATAAAACACAAGAAAATCGTTTTAAGGTCCATCAATTTGGCTTTATTGGAAGGATAATTTTATGCCATTATTGTTTAAATATGATTTCGGGCATGTGGCCGCCGCGGCTGGCTCGAATAAAGCCAATTCTACAGGTCCAATTTTCAACCACTTTTTCGAGCATATGGGGCCGTATGTCGGCAATAACGCCACGAATGTTGGCTTCCAATTCCCCTAACGTTTCTGGTTTGTTGGCGTAGATGAGCGACTTCACATATCCCCAAAGAAAATAATCCAATGGTGTCAAATCACACGATCTTGGTGGCCAATTTACAGGTCCATTCCGCGAAATTATGCGCTCATCGAATGTTTCCTTCAATAAATCGATTGTGACGTGCGCTGTGTGGCATGTAGCGCCGTCTTGTTGGAACCACAACTCATCCACATTCATGCCATCCAATTCGGGAACAAAATAGTCGGTTATCATGGCTCTATACCGGTCTCCATTAACGGTAACTGCCTCTCCAGCATTATTGCGGAAGAAGTATGGCCCAATGACTCCACCAGCCCATAGAGCACACCAAACAGTCAGTTTTTGTGGATGTAATGGCGTTTCAAGGGTCTCATGTGGATTCTCTTCACTCCAAATGCGGCAATTTTGCTTGTTGACGTAGCCATTCAACCAAAAATGAGCCTCATCACTGAACAAAATTTTGCGATGAAAATCAGCATCGAGATCAATCTCATTTTCGGCCCATACACCAAAATCACGACGCATTGCATGGTCTCGCGGCTTTAATTCTTGCACAAGCTGGATCTTGTAAGGTCGCCAGCCAAGATCTTTGCGCAAAATCTTCCATAAAGTTGATGGACAAAGCTCCAATTGCTGTGCACGGTGGCGAATCGATTCATTCGGGTCCTCTTCAACACTTTGCTCTACAGCGGCAATTGTTTCTTCGGTGCGCACTGTTCGACGTCTCTGCGGATGCGTATTATCACATAGAGTAAACGTAGTGCGAAAACGATCCATGGTTAACCGAATTAATTGCTCTGATGGACGATTATGTCGACCATAAAATTGACGGAGCTCGCGGTAAACTTCGCGAACTGAACCATTATTTTCGAAATAAATTTGCACGATTTGCAAGCGTTGTTCTTTTGTCAACCTGTTCATGATCAAATGGCAAACCAAACTGAACATAAATGACATTAGAGTTGCCAGATTTGACCACAAAATGCCAGTTTTATCTCTATTCGAAAAACAAACCTGTAAAAAAAACACCCGATATATAGCAAACAATACTTGTACATTTTGATCTGAAATAAATTCTCTCACTCACATTTCTGATCTTAAAAGGTAAAGTCTTTTTCTTTTGGATTCCTGGTAACAGGTTATGGGCCCAGCACGCACTAGTATAGAGAAAAACTAAATTTTACCGGTATACATAATTATAACTTTTTTTTGAAATTATGATCGAAGAAATTAAAGTCAACAAGCTGGAAGATGAGAACGGCTGGATGGAAGTTCCAGATAAAGGTAGTGCTTAGAGCTGGTGGCTATGGGAACTTGTAAGTGGAGCTGTAACTCAACCAGAAGCTGATGGTGAACCCAAGAAAAAATGGATCAAAGATGACGCAAAAGCGCAGAAAGTTCTGGTGATCTCTATGGGTGAGGGACCGTTGATGCATATTATAAACTGTGAGACCGCTGCTGATATGTTTGCTATGCTGGAGAGCGTTTACGAACAAAAATCGGCTACATCAATTCACTTGTTACAGCAACAATTTTTTGGGTACGTTAAAGACGCCGACGACAGTATTATCATGCATATAGCAAAATTGCAAAAAATTGCAAAGCAATTAGAAGATCTTGGTGAAAAAATTACAGAGAATATGCTAGTAACAATAATTTTGATGGCATTGCCGGAGCAATACAACCATTTCTTTGCGGCATGGGAAGCAACTGAAAAAAAGGAGCGAACGCTGAAAATGCTGACGGCACGTTTGCGTATGGAAGAGTCAAGGCTGGGTGTGCAGCCAACTAAACAAGGAGCGTTCGTAGCCAATCAAATAAAGGGGAAAAGCGATACGCTCGACCGGAACAAGAAAGGGAAATGTTTCCTTTGCAAAAAGCCTGGCCATTGGAAAAGGGACTGTCCAAATAAGAAAAGAGGTGCAAAACCAGCGCATGGTAACGCTTTCGTAAGTGAGGTTATGTTTGTGCAATCAAGCATATCACGTGAGGGCAGTTGGTACATGGATTCTGGTGCTAGTGACCACATGTCCTATCATAAAGAATGGTTTCGTAATTATCAAAAGTTTGAGACTCCTAAAGATGTCCGCATTGCGGATGGTTCAATAGTGCAGGCATATGGTAAGGGCAACATACACGTAGAAGCATACGATGGCAGCGCCTGGAGCGTTAAGTATTTGGCTGATGTACTATATGTTCCTGGTATTAAAATGAACTTATTTTCATCTAATTCATGTCTAGATAAAGGGTACTCGTTGATGGCTGAAGGCAGCAGCTGTTGTTTCAAAAGACAGGGCAAAGTTTGGTTAAAAGGCGTTCGAGAAAATTCGCAATTGTTTAAGCTGTTGTTGAAGGTGAAACACGAAGAAGCTGAGGCTTATTTTAGTTCGAAGACTGACTCGCTGCAACTTTGGCATGAACGCATGTGTCATCAATCTAAAGAAAATGTGAAGAGCGTGTAAGTTCAACAAAATATTGCGGTTAATTCGAAGGAATTTTTCTGTGAGGGATGCGTTTTCGGTAAGCAGCATCGCACCCCTTTCCGTGAAAGCAAAAATCGAGCCAAATTACCAGGTGAGCTTGTTCTTACTGATCTTTGCGGCCCCATGCAAGAAATTGTGTACTGCAGAAAGTCAAAAGCCGATGTGGCAGCATTCGTTGAACGTTTCTTGGATAAGGTTGAGGCAGAAACAGGCAAGCGTGTACAATGTATCCGTTCAGATAACGGGTTAGAGTACGTCAAAAAAGATGTGGCAGATATATTTAGCAAAAGAAAGGTGGTACATCAAAAATCAACTCCATATACACCAGAACACAATGGTCGCGCCGAAAGAGACATGAGGACGGTCAACGAAGCGGCACGATCTATGATTCATGCCAAAGAGTTGAGCCTGAAATACTAGGGCGAAGCAGTGAATAATGTCGTCTATACTCTCAATCGTTCGGGCAAATGTCAACTAGATGGAAAGTTGCCATTTGAATTGTGGTTCAATAAACAGCCTGATTTATCTTTACTTCGAGTTTTTGGGTCAGAGGCATTTGTGCATATACCACAGGAAAAACGAAGAAAGCTGAATGCGAAATCCAAAAAAGGGGTATTTGTCGGCTACGAGGAAAACTGCAAAGGCTACAGAATTTGGATACCGAATGAGAGAAAAATTGAAGTTTCGAGAGATATTATCATTAGGGAGATATGCAAAGATGCCGCATACGTACACGAAGAAGCAGAAACTCCAGTCGAAGAACCAGAATCTCCAGAATCAGTGGAAGAACCAGCTGTGAAGGCTGAAAATCCAAAAATCATAGCAGATGACTGTGATGATGTTTTTAGTAAGGATTCTGATACCGATGCTGGGACTCATCAACCCGAGGTACGTCAAATTGTGACACGCTCCAAAAGTAAAGATGAAGGCAGCGCGGCTTTTAGTTATGCATATGCTGCTGAAATTGAAGAGCCAGACAGCTATCAGATGGCGATGTCTAGTAACTATAAAACGCAGTGGAAGCGTGCCATGGATGATGAGTTTCAATCGCTGATAGTAAATGAAACCTGGTCATTGGTAAGCAGTCTCAAGCAAATGGGTGTACAAAGTCAAGCGTGATAAAAAGGGTGACATTGAACGATTTAAGGCTCGCCTTGTAGCACGCGGTTTTACGCAAAAGTTCGGCACTGATTATTTTGAGACTTTTAGCCCTGTTGTCAAATTCACATCTAAGTATTAGAATGATTTTTGCATTATCAGCTGAGTTTGATATGATTATAAAGCAGTTTGATGTGAAGACCGCGTTCCTCTATGGTAATCGCAATGAGGAGGTTTATATGCACCAGCCCACTTGTTACGAGGATGGAACTGACAGGGTATGTAAGTTGAAAAAAAGCCTTTATGGTTTAAAGCAGGCATCGAGATGCTGGAATCAAAAATTTACCAAGATGCTAGAAACTTTCAATCTTAAAGTCAGTGCAGCAGACCCATGCGTTTTTACTGGTAAATTCAATGATGCGAAATTAATTCTTGCGATTTATATTGACGATGGCATTATAGCAGCGCAGTCAGCGGAAGCTCTTAAGAAATTTATCCGTCACCTTATGAATGAATTCGACATTAAAGTTTTTGCATCAATATTTTATCTGGGCATGGAAGCCTTAAGGAAATCTGGAGCAATTTTTATTGGGCAAAAGGCATACGCAGCAAAAGTATAAGAAAGATTTGGAATGATTGATGCTAAACCTGTGACAACCCCAGCAGAAGGATTGTATATAAATACGAACGACAGACTAAAAGTGCAGTACCCATATCGAGAGGCTGTTGTATCGCTGATGTATTTGTCTACATTAACACGGCCTGATCTATCCTATGACTCGTATTCAAGCCGATTTTTAGACAGTTACACTAGTGAACACGTCGTCTTGATAAAGCGAATCTTTAGATACTTACGAGGGACACTCAATGAAGGTATTTTATTTGAAAAAGGTAACTTGTCTCTCAACTGCTTCAGCGATTCAGACTTTGCTGGGGATTTGGGGACACGGAGATCAACTGGAGGTTATGGGGTCATGTTTTGCGGCGGACCCATTTCATGGTCGTCAAAAATTCAACAAACAGTTGCACTCTCAACAACCGAAGCAGAGTACATTGCTGCTTGTAAATCAGTCAAAGAGCTCGTTTGGATTCGACGATTATTGGAGGAAATTATGGGAAATCAAATAGTACCAGAACTTTGTTTAGACAATCAAAGCGCTATTAAGTTGGTGAAAAATCCAGAATTCCACAAGAGGACTAAACACATTGAGGTGAAGTTTCATTTCATCAGAGAAGTATGTGAGAACAAGGGATTCACTTTTAAATACGTGCCAACAAATTTACAGTTAGCGGATATTTTCACGAAACCTCTGAAGAATGTAATTTTTAATAATTTAAAATCGCTCTTAAATGTTTGTTCATATATAGAAGAATAATAAGCTGGTCAATAAAAGTGGAAGTGTTGGACACACAAATAAATGTGAACCCTACAGGGTCAATTGATATGCCTGATGCTTGTTTGCCTACAGGGGTTTATTGCTCAGCTTATTCAGTTACTTTGTATTAGGTACATACACTTTAAATGTATTTACATATTAATGAGAGCATAATATTGCATACCGTTTTTCCTTGCTTATACATAGCAAACTATACTTGTACATTTTGATCTGAAATATATTCTCTCACTCACATTTCTCATCTTAAAAGGTAAAGTGTTTTTCTTTTGGATTCCTGATAACAATTCTTCTTATAGTTTGAACAGCATAAGTATTTCTCACTTTATTCGCATTTTCGTTTTTCTTTTAAGAGATTCGGCTCCTTCAAAGTTTCCAGAGGTCGTCACTCTGAAGGTTATTGTACGGTCAAATAGCAGTTTTAACGAATCACTTTTGTTGTTGCTCAATAGTTCAGCACAATGGTTGAGCCCCCTAATGTAGGGTAGAGCATAGAATGCTCATTAAAGTATTTTATTTCAGTTAGTAAAATTACAAATCGATAGAAAGGTATTAAATATGAAATTATCAAATCGATTGAAAGGTATTAAATATAAAAAGATTTCAAAATTAATTCAGCAACGGCTTGAACAATTCGACGACTTCACGGCTTGTCAACTTCAACTTAGGCAACTTCAGCGACTTTACCACGGGCAAATATTTTGGCGACTTAACAACATGAACGACGATTCGACCGCACCAACAGAATCTCGACGCTTTTACAACTGCTCCGATGCACGATGACTCGCCAACTTCAACTTCTCCACGACGATTTCTCTTAATACAACTTCGGCTACTTGACGTTTTCTTTATTATTTTGATCAGATCTTGTTCCTTTCTGCTCCAGAGGGTTGCCAACTACACTTTTACATACATACATCTTCCTCCGTGCGATACGGATGTTCCAGGACTTGTCCACGGCCATCTACATACTGAACAACCGCCTTATCCCTGTTGGAAAATTATTTCACTTAAATCGAATAAATAAATAAATGAAGGATCTACTAGAGCCTGAAAAAATTTGAGTGATCGGTATGAGAAAAAGCGAATTTTCGTTAATACTCAGTTGAAGATTCTTCTCAATCTCAATGTAGTAGATTACAGAGGCACATAAGCAATTACATTTCATCGCTACAAATTCACCAAGTTGGTATTTCTAATTGGGGTGCCATAATAACCTACCTTTGTTCAACAAAATTGGCAGAGATCACGGTATCGCTCTAGGAACAATCTATACAAAACAAGTAGGTTTCAGACATTAGAAACTGTCAAATATTTCGGCTAAAATTTTGATAAATTCTGGTTCTCATCACGGCAAGAGTCAAACGAAGAATCAACCAGCCACCAAAAAAACGTGGTAATGTTTTGTGCTCATGTTACGGGCATCAACAATTCGGTTTCTGCCATATCCAATTGCGGCCACCCATTGATCCGCTCATTTCTATTGAGACAACACCGCTAGTGTTACCTCAATTGACTGGAAATATTCTTACTTGCCACATGAGCGCAATAACTAGGCAAGCATTTCCAGCCTAGTTAAAAGAGATTTTTCGTCAATAAACAAGTCGATCTACTTCTTAGTGGGGATATCTGTAAGACGGTCGAACGGTACGGTCGTGTTTTAGTTTGGTTCCCTTTGAACTTTATACAATTGTGCGTTTGTTATTGTGCGAGAGTAAAACGCTCCACTTTTTTGCTAAGTCGTTTTACTTGGACACTTGATTTAAACTCTTGCTTTAGACATTGCCTTGTGCCTGCGGCCATAAAGTCAATCGGTCTCAGACATGGGTCCAGTGCAATAAATGTAATAAAATTTTTCTTGTACATTGTGTCAATCTGTCGCAAATTGATTTGGATTTCTTGCAAAATTCTAATCGGTCATACTACTGTAATGTGTGTCAGTATGTGCGTCGGGCGTCAATTCGGTCACCCCAGCTGATCACCGCCGCAGCTAATTCGCCAACAATTTCTGAATCTCCTGGCTTGCGTGATGTGAGCTCTAATGCTAAAAACTCTCAAGTTCAGTGCACTCTTTCTGTGCCCTTCGCCCAAGAGCAAGAAACTTATGCAGTAGGAGACCTTGCTAATATGTTACAAGTAGTTCTCCGAGAAATTGCTGAGCTCAAAGCTGATCATCAAAAAGCTCTCTCGTTAATCAACTCGCTTCATGAGGACAAGTTGCTGCTAACAAATAAGGTTGAGGAGTTACAATTATAACTGCTCTTAGTTCGCCAAGCAATAAATGGCAATAGTGCGGTGCCTGCCCCCGCTGCGCTGGGCAATATAAAGTGCCCTGGCATAACGCGTCTTTGATGAAACTTCGCAATATGTGAGACAAGTTTCTTTAAAAATTTAAAAAGAGTAATATTTGTGCTTATTTCAATTTGTATAAAAAGTATAATAGGGATTTCCGGTGCTTGGAGAAATTTTTGCATAGAAATTACGTGTAGAGGGTTGAAGACAATATAAAATCTAACCCGAAGTCGTTATGGAATTTCGTTAAATCGAGGAAAACTTGTTCCAATACCCCGTCATCTCTGTTCCTCTACGACAGAGTGGCTAACTGTCCTATTGATTCCGCTAATTTATTTGCCGAGTTTTTTATTTCCAATACAACCTTCTGTTGATTTCGGCAAGCTGGTGTTGTCCTCTGATGATGTGGTTAAGGGCATTGCTCGACTTAAACCTTCCTCACAAACTGATGTTGATGGCTTATCTGCTGTTTCGTTCAAACAGTGCAATTATCTTGTTCTCCATTTGTTGACTATCTTCAATAAATCCTTGTCTTCGGGGACTTTTATTGATGCATGGAAATTGGCTTTCGTCACACCCATTTTTAAAAGTCGTAATTAAAACGACATTATATACCTATTTCGAAGCTTTGCGCCACTTCAAAACTTTTTGAGTCCATTATTCAAGACAAATTGTCTTCAGTTGTTAAGAATGCAGTACGTCCGAAGCAGCATGGTTTTATTCCAGGCCGCTCGACGGTGTCTAATTTAGCTGTTTTCTCCGAGGACTGTATTGTAGCATTTCAAACTGGGCTCCAGGTGGACACCATTTACACCGACTTCTCCAAGGCCTTTGACCGCGTTTTACATGCTATTTTGTTAAAAAAGTTAGCCCGCATCGGTTTCCACTCAACATTCTTGAGCTGGATCTCATCGTATTTTCACAAGCGTCATTGTTTCGTTGTTGTTGACAATGTAACTTCAATGCGCTTTGTTGCTTGCTCCGGCGTCCCGCAAGGTAGCATTCTTGGTCCAATGTATTATTTATTAACGATATTTGTTGTTGTTTCTCGTCTGCAAGATTTCTGCTATATGCGGACGACCTCAAGATTTATTCCCCAGTCAGTAACTCCCTTGATTCTCAATTGTTGCAGTCCGACTTTGTTAATGTTAGCAAGTGGTGTTTTAAAAATCGGCTAGCATTAAACTTAAATAAATGTTTTCACGTCCCCTTTTCAAAATGTCGTCTTCATATATTCTTGCTGTACGGACGTGTTTTGCGCTGCTTGTCAATTCTTATCGTAAAATCCTACTTCGATATTACTGTGTTATGTATTTGCTTGACTGCAATGTTAAAAATATAGAACTAATACAAATTAATGAGATAGTGACTCTTGCGTAACCTTTAAAACTCTCATTAAAATATCTTTATATTTCTAATCATCATAATGCCTTGCTCGTGGGGCCAAAAGGTTGATAGAGCCCAACCAAAAGTGCAGTGCGCGAAGTGCAACGAAATTTTTCATACACTGTGTGTTGGTATTCAACCAGCAGCCTTGGAATTCTTGTTGAGCTCAGACCAGTGTTTTTTTTGTGACGCCTGCGCCGCAGCTCGACGCAACTCCATTCGTTCGCCTCCTCCAACTGTAGCGAACGTCATATCAACTGGTACTAAATCTACTGGTACTAAACCCATTGTTACAAAGTCCAAGTCTTTAAACTCTGTGAATTCTAAGTCTGTTGGTTCTCTAAAACAGTGCGATAATTCTGGTGATACTGTCAATAAACAACAAGTTACTTTGGGATCTTTATACAATTTAATTGTCTCCCTTCGATCTGAGAATGCCAGCGTTCATAACTTAATCAACGCTTTACGTGAAGACAACAATAAATTAGTGGTTAAAACTGAGAACATGCACTCAGATCTTCTTTCTATGCAGCGAAATCTGCTCGAAAAGGATGACGCTGTTTCCTTACTCACTGCTGAGGTCAATAACTTACGGTCTAACATTGGTGCTGCTATTGAGAAGTTTGGTAGTGAGAATGCTGCCTTAAAACAAATAAGTGGTGCTAATCGCCCTCTGTTGCCGTCTTCGCAAATCTCCCATGCTTCCCGCTCATCGACTGTCGCTACTAATGCTATGCCCTCTGCTGCTAACGCATCTCTCGCTCTCTTATTTCGCCATCTGTTGCGGTTAATAATGCACAGTGGACCACGGTCACTAATAAACGGAACAAAAAACAAGTGCGAGTGGTAGGTACAAATACTTGTATGGACTTAGATGTTGCGGTCAAATATAAATGGCTACATTTGGCATCTTTCTCGCCTTCCGTATCTGAAGATGATATTAAAGATTACGTCTCTAAGCAAACAGGTTTAAATAAAACTATGCTATCCTGTTTTAAATTGATTAGAAAGGATGTTTCATTAAAAGACATTAAGAGAGTCAACTTTAAGTTGGGAGTTCCGGAGCCTTCGTATAAAAAAATGCTCAGTTCAGAAATATGGCCGACAAATGTAACCGTAAAGCCTTTCCGTTTTTTTCAAAAGGATCCACAACAGCTGCCTCCGACATAATAAAGTCTTCAGGTCTTCCTACAGGCTGCCTTAAGGTGTATTTCCAAAACTTATCTGGCATGCGAACAAAGGCTGATCTTGTGCATTCCCTTAGTGCGCAACTAGATTACGACATCTTCGTTCTTGTTGAAACCTGGCTAAATGCAAGTTTCTTCGACAGTGAGTTCTTCGATCCGAAGCTGTTTAATGTGTTTCGCAAAGATAGGGATGCTGCAAAAACTGGTTGCTTCCGTGTTGGTGGTGTTTTAATTGCTGTCAAGCGTCAATTCCGTGCATTCCTGTTTCCACTCAACAATGGTGACTCCCTGTTGGATCAAATTTGTGTTTGTATAAGTTGCCACTCACAAGGTTCTATATACTTACTCGCTTCGTATATACCGCCTGAAAGTTCTTTCGAATTGTACAAAGCGCATGCTGACAACGTGGTATCTTTGGTTTTAAACAACTTAAATGAATTATATTTTATTGATAATATTCTTAGTCTTAATTTATGTCAAGTTAATAATTTCGTGAATTCTCTGAATAGAATCTTGGATCTCATATTTGTAAGTGATAACCTGAGCTACAAAGTTAGTGAATGTTTGAATCCAATAACTCCTAAGGATAAGCATCATTTACCATTAGTTGTAAAATTCGAGTTGTACTGTTTTGCTTCAGTTACTTCTGATGACAGGTTATCATTTAATTATGCATTATGCGATTTTGTTAGCTTTAATGAATTATTACTCGATATTAATTGGGATAATTTATTTACAGGTCTTGATACATTTAACAGTTTCTCTACTTTTAAATCCATTTTGTCTAAACTATGCCTGGATAATATTCCAGTTAGAAAGAAAAAATCTTATAAATTACCCTGGTATTCTAAGGATTTGAAAATGCTAAAAAACATTAAAAACAATTATTTTAAAAAGTTTAAATCTACGAAGAACCATTTATTCTTCGTTAAATATAAGCGATCTTTAAAGGAATTCAACTACTTAAATAAAGTTCTCTATAATAACTACATTGGAAACATGGAGATGAACATTAAATCATATCCTAAAAACTTCTGGAACTACATAAAATCCAAAAAGAGCTGCGCTAGGGTTCCCACTGGTATCTTCTTTGATAATAAATATGCGCGAACCTCGAGTGAAGTGGCATTTGCCGATTTTTTTAAATCAAATTTTGTTAATGAAGAACAAAACCATCCGAGTGACTTTTCGTCTAGCTTAGACTACTATTTGGACTACGGTAAAGTTTTTTTAAATTGAAAACTGATGTCGATGGACTTTCAGCAGTCTTAATAAAAAATTGTCCTGCTTCGGTCTATCCTCTGAAAGTAATTTTCAATAAATCTTTATCCTCGGGGAGTTTCATTGACGCATGGAAGCTCACCTCCATAACGCCAATCTTTAAGAGTGGCAATAAAAATGACGTTAGAAATTATAGGCGTATTTCAAAGCTCTCGACTATCTCAAAAATTTTTGAACACGCAGTCAATGCAAAGTTGAGTTTTGCGGTTAAATCTTTAATATGCCGAAATCAGCATGGGTTTGTCTCCAATAAATCTACAGTATCGAATCTAGCTGTTTTTAGTGAATACTGCATTGAGTCTTTCTCGGCTGGTTTACAGGTTGACTGTATTTACACTGACTTTTCGAAAGCTTTCGATAAAGTCTCACATAAAGTCCTAATTGAAAAATTAGCTTGCCTTGGCTTTCATTCTGCCTTTCTACAATGGATAAACTCTTACTTGTGCAATAGACGTTGTATTGTTACATTTGATGGTATTTCGTCTAACCCTTTTGTTGCCTTTTCTGGAGTCCCGCAAGGAAGTATCTTGGGACCACTCCTATTTGTACTATTTATTAACGACATCAAAAGTTGTTTTTCATTTGCTAAATTTTTGCTTTATGCTGATGACTTAAAGATTTTCTCAGCGATTAAGACCACAGATGATGCCATTAAGCTTCAAACTGATATTGACCGGCTTTACTTGTGGTGCCAGAAATCACGTCTCTCACTGAACTTATCTAAGTGCTTCCAAATAACTTACTCCAAAATCTCTAACATTATACCTGCTAAGTACAATATAGCGAAATGTGACCTTCTGCGTGTTAGGGAGATTAAGGACCTTGGCGTTGTTTTTGATAGTCAATTCTCTTTTAATAACCATATAAATTATATCACTTCCAAATCTTTCTCCATGTTGGGTTTCGTAAGACGGAATGCTTCTAAATTCACTGATCCCTATACCATCAAGTTACTCTATGTATCATTTGTTGGATCTCACTTAGAATATGCTGCTTTTATTTGGAGACCAAGTACCCAGCTAGCTATCAATAGAATAGAACGTGTACAAAAAATTTTTCTTAAGTTTGCACTTCGGTCTCTGAATTTTACAGATCCCATACCATCCTATTCTGCTCGTCTAATGCTTATAAATCTCAAGTCCCTGGAAACTCGTAGGTCTATACTGTGCCTGTCCTTTACTCATTGTATTATAACTGGAGTCATTGATTGCCCTTACTTGTTGGAACGGATTCGATTAAATGTTCCCCAGCGATCTCTTCGGAACTTTTACCCTTTTCATGGTAACTAAGTACGCCAGTAATGCCCCCATTACTCGCTCTTTTCGTGAATTGAATTCTCTTAATAGTAATGCTGATCTTGACTTTTCACTTTCAAGGAACGCTTTTTTGAATCTTTTAAATTCTATATTGTAGCTTTATTGAAAAATATGTAATATGTATATCAATAGCTTGTACTAAGTTACTTTTGTTCATAGTCTGTAAGGATCGATATTCATAGACTTAAATAAATAAATAAATATCATTAATACGTCTTATCGTATCTCCATGTCACCTCTATTACACGTTAGTGAATTTAAAGACTTAGGTGTAATCTTTGACTCTAAGTTTACGTTCGTAAGTCATATTAATTTTACTATTGCTAAGTCGTATGCTCTGCTTGCGTTTGTCAGACGCCACAGTTCTGATTTTACCGACCCTTATACCTTAAAACTTTTGTATATGGCTTTCGTACACTCCAGGCTTGAGTACGCGCCCTTCATTTTGTATCCGTATTATGCGGGCCATACTGCTAGGATTGGGCGGATCCAAAAAGTATTTTTGCGTTTTGCTTTACGCAATCTGCTCTTTTCGGACCCTATTCCAACGTACCCATCAAGGTGTTTATTGATCAATTTAAAATCTTTGCAGAATAGGAGAATTATTCTTGCATTGTCTTTCGTTTTCGATTTAATCCGTGGTGCTGTTGATTTTCCTGTACTACTTGAGAGGATTTCCTTTAAGGTTCCTGCTAGAGCTCTTCGTATATCAGATTTCTTCAATGTTAGCTTTTCTAGGGCTCTGTAAGCACAATATACTACTATTACAAGGGCCTTAGCAGAATTTAATAGAATCTCCAAATTTGTTGAGATTGATTTTTCTTTTTCAAAAGATCGCTTTATTAATTCTTTAAATTACTTTTATATTATCTTATGTAAATTTATTTAATTTTTTTTTGCTGCATTGTTTCCTCTTAGCCTATAAGAATTTGAATTGTATTCATTGGCTAATTTATTAAATAAATAAATAAATAAATAACTCTAAGTGGCACAAAGAAGAATGTTCAACAGACTTCTTGCCTAAGCCTGTATTCGGTTGGATATTAATCATGCGTTCCATGGAAGATAATCCAACCCATCGGCGTGTATCGTTCTTCTCGAAAAACAAATAATATCATTTTGGGAGTTGGAGAACATCAAATAAAGTTCTTTATGACGAATAAATATAATGCTAAGAACTATGTATACAAGAGTGCAACGAAACCAAGAGAAGGTGGTATTCCAAAGCGAATACAATGAGGTGTTAACGGTATAACGTTATATCGTTACCACGACAGTCGGTTCTACGATACCAGAACGACCCGGATCTATTTTCGGCCAATGACTGTCACTTCAGCAGCATTCCCCAAAATTTTATGGGTAATGTTTTATGCTTTTACAACAACAAAAAGGAATTAACGGAATATGAAACAATAAATCACGTGTCAAAAATTGATCAAAATGTGTCAGCGGAGTCTTCTGATATTTATTTTTTGCCACACCAAGCGTCAGAAAGGAAGATAGTATGACCGCCAACACTCTGGTTGTATTTAACGCTTCATGGAAAACTGTCAATGTTGTCAGCTTAAACGATACCTCCTGCCAGGTCCAGTACTTCAGTCTGATCTAACAATTTTAACTCTACGCTGAAGACTGTATGCGTACGTATTTAACAACGATATAGAAAATATGTGTTGCCGAATCATTTTAAATTCACAAGAGACCAAATACTATCGTTTTTCGCACTTTTTTTTTATCTATCCAACAAGTTTATACGAATTGAGATGGTCACTTTCGGTGTAAACTGTGTCCTGTATCTAGCCATACGGACGTTACAGCCACTAGCTGATGACGTTGAAATTTCTTATCCGATAGCCTCAAAGATTCTAGATTCCAATAAAGGACCACGGTAATACCATAAAAAAAGCGATACTGTCAGCTATCGTTCAGCTAGGATAGAAGCCCCAATAATAGCAGTAGCGAAGATATTGATGCAAAACATCTGGTTGGAAGGTACAGACTGGAACGAAACTGTATCTTCAACCACACTGCAGTTAATATTATATACACGATTCAATAAAGCTTAATATTCCCTAATAATTTTAGGTTAGGTTAGGTTAGTGTGGTAGTTTCCGCAATAGGAACTCACTTAGCCATAGAAGAGTAAATTGTGATACCACCTGTTAAATGAATGGTAGCTTAAATCGGAAAACCAAGAATGATTAACCGGAGAAACGTTGCGTACCCCGAATGAAGTCACGCAAATCACAAGCTCTTCTGGAGTGCTAAAGAAGTACGAGCCTAGGTGCTTGAACCTCAGTCTCGCAAAGGCAGGGCAGCTGAGCAGCAAATGAAGAGATGAATCCACCTCATCCTCCTCCATACAGCTACGGCAGAAGGGCCAGAGACTATGCTCAGCCTAACCGCATGGATACCCATCGTACAATGACCAGTCAAAACACCTACGAGGGTCGAGAGTTTCCGGTTTGTAAGCGACCTCAGTTCCTTTGAGCGCCCATGATCCACTCTCGGCCAGAGGGTCCTTGCAATTTTGCATGTCGTGACATTTTCCCAGCGCTCGCCGAAAAGAAAAGTCCAAGAGAAGTCCGTAGGCAGGCAAAGGAGCCCCCACCCTCTCCCTGTATGGAGTAATAACTTCCAGGGTACCCTGCCGAGCGAGCTCTTCAGCCATGCAATTCCCTGCAATGCCGCTATGGCCTGGTACCCAAATTTGCCTAATGTCAAGAGACTCCGAGGCTGCTGCGAGGAAAGTCAGGCACTCCCCGACAAGTTTTCATCTCACCAGTAGCAATCCTAAGGCCTTAATAGCGGCCTGACAATCAGAATAAATGCTAGCCCGTCTAGTGGGCATTGCATTAGTTAGTAGCCAATCGGCTACCTCCTTGATTGCGGCCACCTCTGCCTGAAACACACTACAGTAGTCCGGAAGCATGAATTTTCGGCTGAGGGAGAGCTCCTCGCAGAAGACACAGAGGCCCCATCTCTTACCACTAGCACCCCGGCGACAGTATACCACAACCGAAGCCTTTTTCATCCTTTCCTCAATATTTGACCCCCAGGAAAGCTTTCTGTCCAAAATCAAATCTAGATACTTGACCCTGTCAGAAACCTGAAGCGGGACGCCACCTATAGAAGGGGAAGGTGCTACCGGCACTTTATACCTTCTGGTAAATAAGACGAGCTCCGTCTGGCTAGGGCTGATCGCGAGCCCACAGCCTGTGAACCAATTTACGATCAAGTTAAGGTAACCCTGCATGGTGTCAAAAAGGGTGCTCAAGAACTTACCCCTGACAATTAGAGCCACATCGTCGGCATATGCAATAACCGTGCAGTCTTCCCTTTCCAGCTCCTTCAGAACGTCATTGATCACAGTTGCCCAAAGGAGTGGTGAGAGAACCCCTCCTTGAGGAGTGCCTACTCACCCTACGTTGAATAGAGGCGCTGCCCCACTCAGCCACGACAGTTCTGTCACAGAGCAGGTGGTTGACGAGCCTAATAAGACTCGGCTCAACCCCAAGCTTCCCTAGTGATCTGACTATTGCCTGTGGCTGTACGTAATTAAAGGTACCTTCAGTATCCAGAAAGGAACCAACTGCAAAATCCTTGTGCTCTAGAGCCTATTCAATGAAGCTAACGACCGAGTGCAGGGCTGTTTCCACAGACCTTCCTTTCGAGTAAGCATGCTAAGCACGCGACAACCGCCTACGAGGAATCCCATCCCTTATATGAAGATCAATCAGCCTCTCTAGAGTCTACAACAGAAAAGAAGAGAGGCTGATAATCCTAAAGTCCTTTGCGGATACATGGGAGCTCTTGCCCGCCTTGGGAACAAATGTAACCCTCACGTTCCTCCAAAGTCTAGGGATATAGCCCCTACTTATACAGCTCGCATAAATAGGCGTCAACCATCGACAGGACACCCGCTAAGGCTTTTGCAGCTGAGCGGGAAAAATGCCATCATGTCCCGGCGACTTGAACGCCTTGAAGGAGCATATCGCCCAGAGCAGGCGACGCTCTTCCAATAGGTCACAAGGAGGGACAAACATGGCACCCGGTACCACGACTGTGGTCTCACACGGCTCCGGGTTGCCGGGAAAATTTGAATCGAGGATAAGTTTGAGCGAATCCTCACTACTCATCGTCCAATTACCTCAGATTTCTATAGGGAGGTTAAAGGGACGAGCTTCGCCCAGGGAGAATTGAATATACCTATGATCAGAGAAGGAGTGATCATTGAGAACCCTCCAGTTCGAGATTTGGTAGTGGCCAATATCCTTAGGATGCTATCCGCTCTCTTCGTTAAATAAAACTACTATTTTCTACGTCTAATACGGTCGATTTAATATTAAACCTTAAATATATATATGTATGACTAGTTTATAAAGATTTACGTAGTATCCAGAAGTGTGTTTGCACGTTGCGAGATCCGAAGAGAAAGAAAGAATTTTGTGTCTCTATACCATCCAAACTTAGATCAGGGTTGCATTTTAGATCCGTGATTGATCGATGTGTTGGCGTTGCCACAATACTCCCCCAAGACTCCTAGGAAGCGTAGCGTAGTGGAAGTCTTACTGACCTACCCAGTCTTGTTTTCTGCCCCTCTTTTGACAGCTTAGATGGTGGTGTAGTATCCAGTGGATCCTTTGGGGAATCGTCGTTGGTTGTTGACACAGGCTGCGTTGGTAGCGACTGAGCTGCATCGAGTGGTTCCTCAAATTCCCGAGAGATCAGAGCAGGTTTAACGCGATCTATTGAAACCACTACGGATTTATTGTGGATTCTAAGTTTCAAGCTTTTGGTCGCCCTTTCTATTATTTCGTAAGGACCAGTATATGGCGGTGTTAACGAAGGCTTTACTGTGTCATTTCGAACAAAAACGTGCGTTGCGGTTTCCAAGGATTTAAATACAAAAGGTTTGCGTTTGTCGTGATTTGCGGTATTCACTGGCTGGATTTCCTGCATGTTATCGATTAATTTCTGAACGAATTCTGAGGGTGATGTGTTTTTGCGTCTTTCGCACATGTCACCAGGTAGTCTAAGCGAAGAACCATAAACTAATTGCGCAGGTGTGGCCTTAATATCTGGCTTGTATACTGATCGTAGACCAAGCAGAACTAATGGCAGTTGATATGACCAGGTGGATGAGTTGGAACACATTAATGAGGCTTTAAGTGTGCGGTGGAACCTTTCGATCAGGCCGTTTGATTGAGGATGGTAGGCTGTTGTCCGTAAGTGCGTTATGCCCAACGCACGCGACAGTTCTCGGAAGAGCGTCGACTCGAACTGCCTGCCCTGGTCCGTCGTAATTCTCAAGGGTACACCAAAGTGTTTAATCCATCCATTAAGAAGTGCGAGAGCTACTGTATCTGCGTTTATGTCCATTAAGGGAATCGCTTCAGGCCAACGAGAAAAGCGATCTATTATGGTTAAGCAATATTTGTAACCATTCGATGGTGGAAGCGGACCGATGAGATCGATATTTATGTGATCGAAGCGCTGCGATGGTAAGCTGTATTTTTCCAATGGCGAAACTACGTGTCTACCCACCTTCGAGCGTTGACATGGTATGCAATGCGAGACAAATTTACCAACATCTGCATCCATGCTTCCCCAAACGAAGTGCTGTTTTACTAGTTGGGCTGTGGCTTTTTTACCTGGGTGAGCCATGTTATGAAATTTCGCGATCACTAATCTTCGTTGCTGCTGGGGTACGTAGGGGCGTGCCTGCTCTCCGGAAACGTCGCACATGATGGATGTGTCTGTCGAAGGCAGCGTTACTCTTTTTATCGTAAGCGAAGTTTTGTTTGATTTTAGCAGCTCCTGTAGTTCCTCACATGTTCTTTGTTGTTTGGCCATTTCTGCGTAGTCTATTGCCTCAACCGCGGTAATATCGAGAGCATTGATGCGTGATAGCGTATCTGCGGTGATGTTAGTTGCTCCCGCGACATGTACTATATGTGTTGAAAATTGTCCTATGAAATCCAAGTGTCGGATCTGTCGAGGAGATGCGTTGTCTTTGTTCTGGGTAAATGCGAACGTGAGGGGCTTATGATCTGTTGCAATAGTAAATTCCCTGCCTTCCAACGAGTGCCTGAAATACTTGATGGCGGTGTAAATTGCAAGGAGCTCGCGATCATAAGTGCTGTACTTGCGTTGCGCTGGCGAAAATTTCCTGGAGAAGAAGGCGATCGGTTGTGGCTCGCCGTCAATTATTTGGTGGATTACTGCACCCATTGCGCTGTCGCTGGCGTCTGTGCATAGCATAATGCTAGCTAGTGGGGCTGGATGCGCTAACAACGTGGCGTTGGCTAGATCGTCTTTGCACTTTTGAAAGTGATACATGGACCCGTCGTCCCAAATAAGGGGTGTTTTGTCTTTTTTCTTATTGCCCGCTATGAGTGCGTTGAGATGTTGCTGGTGATTCATTGCGTGTGGTATGAACCGCCGATAAAAATTTATCATAGCCAAAAAACGTTTTAGCTCAAATGCGAATTTTGGTAGGGGGAACTCCCGAATGGCCTTAATTTTTTCTGGTAAAGGGCTGATGCCTTCTGCTGTTACCAAATGGCCTAAAAATTCGATTTGTGGTGCCCCGAAAACACATTTCGAAGTATTGATCGTTAAGCGGTGTTGCCGTAAACGTTCGAAAACTAAACGTAGATGCGCATTGTGTTCTTTTTTAGTTGCAGATGCTATGCAAATGTCATCAACATAACAAAAAACAAAGTCGAGTCCTCGGAGTGCTTCATGCATATACCTTTGAAATGTCTGCGCGGCATTTCGCAAACCGAATGGCATACGCAAGAACTCGAAAAGTCCGAAAGGTGTGGTGACTGCTGTCTTCGGTATGTCTTCGTCAGCGACTGGGATTTGATAGTACCCTCGATACAAATCGACTTTAGAAAAACATCTTTTGCCGTATAGGAAGCATGTAAAGTCCTGGACATGAGGCAGAGGGTACCTGTCAGGAAGAGTTTGTGCGTTGAGTGCCCTGTAATCCCCACAGGGTCTCCAGGTATTGTCAGCTTTTCGAACAACATGCAATGGAGAAGCGTACGGACTTTTAGATGGCCTACATACGCCAATCTTCATGAGATGTTGAAATTCTTCCTTGATTGCTTGGTACTTGTCCGGCGTTAGCCTTCTAGGTTTTGCAAACACAGGTTGGCCTTCTGTTTCAATGATATGCTTGACGATATTTGTATTGTTTACTATATCAAATGATTTATTGATTTGTGTAATTACCTTAAATTCTCGTAGTAAGTCTGCGTAGGTACAGTTGGTGTCATACGTTCTTATAGAATACTGCTGCATACCCATTGCGTGCACTGCTTTGCTTTTTATTTTCGTCAGTCCATCAATGATGGTGGAATTACGCATGTCTATCAGTATGTTAAAATGTGTAAGGAAATCGGCTCCTATTATGCTGTGTTTAGTGTCAGCTGCAATAAACGTCCATTCAAAATCTCTGCGAAGTCCGAGATCCAAGTTTAGACGAACGAGACCAAATGTTGTTATCTTAGTGTTATTGGCAGCAAACAAGTGTGGTGTTGGTGCTGTCATCGATTTACGATTAACGCCTGTAGCACCAATTATCGAAATATCTGCGCCCGTGTCTATTAGAAATCGTCGTTTACTACGGCGGTCGAGTATAAAAAATCTGGTACTTTTGCTGGGGATATTCTTTGGCGTTTCTGAACCGCCGTGATGTATGCAGCTTGGCTTGCTGTTACGCTCGACAGCATTGGCTGCTGATGCTGTCGACTTTTTTAGTTTTTTGTTGCGCTAAAATTGCAAGGGGTGTCGCATCTCTTAGCTTTATCGCCAAATAGTTTGTGGTACCAACAGTCCCCTTGACGGAAGCTGGAAGATCTGCGCGGAGTACTGTTGTTGCGGCTTCTCGATCGAGGTCTACGATTACTTTCTTGGTTAGATTTAAACTCGATACGAGAAAGAGATTGTTCGATGCGTTTAATTCGATCTTCAATTGAATGATTATTGTTGTTAGGTTTATCATCGAAGCTCTGCTTGTGGGGTTTGTGTGCATCATGCGTGCTGACGACGTCTACTGAGTTGACTCTTACGACGTCAATAATTTCATCAGCAATTGATGCTAGTTGCTCTAATGACATGTTAGGGTTACCCTTGTCGACGCCAGTGATGACCGCACGTGCAGAAACTGGTAACTTTTGCAGCCAGAAGTCCTTGATGAGCTGCTTGTCTGTTGTGACACCAGTTCGTTGGAGTTGGGTCAGCATGTGACTGGGTTTATTGTCACCAAGTTGTATGCCAGATGTTAGCTGCTCAAGGCGGGCTATTGGTGACACTGAAAATTTGCTTAGCACCGTTGTGCGTAAGGTCTCGTATTTATCTTTTGCTGGAGGGTTCCTTACGATGTCAAATGCTTGCTCGTGAAGGCGTTCGTCCATATACATGACAGCTATATTGAACTTTGCGTTGTCGCGTTGATCAAGGTTCATTTTTCCAAAGTTGTTGATTCGAAAAAATGCTTCGAGCCGCGTGAACCAAGATTCGATACTTTGCAAGGAGAACCCGTTGAGCTGAGGCACTTGCACCCGAGCGGTAAAGCTATTTATGTCAGCATGTTCCGTTGTTTGTACCTTTGGCTGAGGTGCAGGAGAATTCTCTAGGATCATGTCGTTGTGATCTTCGTTTTCGGACATTTTGGCCTACCAAAAAAATATTGCGCACAAGTTTATCTACTTCTTGTCGTCTCCAATTGCTTTTTGTACGAAATTTGCGGAACGCCTTCAGTTCCAGAAACTTCTTTGTCGCGTTCTTAACTGGGGTCACCAATTTTGGTAGTGGCCAATATCCTTAGGATGCTATCCGCTCTCTTCGTTAAATAAAACTACTGTTTTCTACGTCTAATACGGTCGATTTAATATTTAACCTTAAATATATATATGTATGACTAGTTTATAAAGATTTACGTAGTATCCAGAAGTGTGTTTGCACGTTGCGAGATCCGAAGAGAAAGAAAGAATTTTGTGTCTCTATACCATCCAAACTTAGATCAGGGTTGCATTTTAGATCCGTGATTGATCGATGTGTTGGCGTTGCCACAGAGATATGGGATAACAATTCAGATGAAACCAGGGTAAGGCCCAGGGCCTCTTCCCTGACCGAAGTTACAAACGTAGGGTCACTCCCCCTATTACAAATAGACAAGTTTTCGCTAAGAATAAAATCAAAGGAGACTCACCTCTTGCGTTAATGTCCGAGCTACCCCAACAGGAGTGCCTCGAATTGGCATCATAGCCAATAACGACGCCGACCTTCCTGCGTCTCGCTTCCGCCAGATCATTTCTCAGCAGCATTGGAGGTGGTTCCACCTCATCATCGTGAGCCATGTACGCGGACATGGGCCAAAGTTCTCCGGCCCCGCCCACGAGGCTCACCGTTGCAAAGTCTCCATTGCTGAAATTAGACAGAAAATATGTATTTATTTCACGCCTGACGAGCATACAAGCTCTAGGTTTACTTGGGTTGCTGGACACCAGAAGCTTGTACTTCTTCGACCCGATGCCAGAAACACCATTACTGCCGGCGACGGTTCCTGGCTCAGGACTACATCTGCCAGACCTTGCTCAAGGTGGAGCATTAGATTGGCGGACGCCGCCTTAGAGTGATCCCCTCCAGCCCACCTTCGGCAGCATCCTCAATATCCGAGGCAAGAAGCCTCTCCTCCTCCGTTTCGTCGAACAGCCTATTTAAGAGAGTGGGCCCTCCGACCAGTGCCCACCCGCCGTTTAGGTCCGTCGGTACACTACGGGATAGCCACTTACTGGTACTGGCAATCTAGTAATTGGGTCTCAACTCAGAGCCGCTATCTAAAACCCGAAAGTGTAGTCGTCTTAAAGACGTGGTCTCATGGTTATCTATGCTGAAGCAGGGAGGCGATGCGAGGTTTGACGCACACCTTTATGAGGTGAGCGTTCTGAGCCAGACCAGACGCAAAGACGGAATTCGTCTCAACCGCACCTACACCACCAACTTAATGGCGACGGGAATTGGAACGTACTCTGAGACTTGCCAGGCTTTAACGGGACGGAGACGGCATTAGTCTACCAGCCATTTCTGTTGAGTTTCACCCGAACATGCTGTGGTGATAGAATATCACAGCCGCCAGCCCAAAGCAAACAGAATCAGTCAAATTAAACAAAAGAGTAGTCCATGGACAAAGAAGGGTTTGTTACCATTCAGGTCAGGCCGTCAAGGCCGCACGATCATTTAGCGTTACCCAGGATGCACCACGAGGAGGCGACGAAGCATAACATCCCGAAATAATTTTAAAGAAATTAAAATGATCGCCACACTGCTAATGCGTTATTTCAAAAATTATTTTGGAGAGCGTTGCCGCGTGTTTAATTTCTTAAAATTATAATAAGTTAAATCAAATATTGAAATATGGACCTCAAACAAAGCAGTTGTAAGAAAGGTACATTTCGAAAATGCTGTTTGAAGTATCACATAGTGAGTTTCAAAGATTGTGGGCTTAAAAAAACTTAATTATAATCATTTAAAGCGTAATAAGTGCTCCCACTGTCACATTTCAATTCCACTATGTGATTTAAAAAATTTCCTGTGAAAGTGATGAAGTCTGCTCCCGATTTCCCAAATTTCTGATATTGGTTACCGTTGTGAAAATTCACTAACACTTGTTGTTGAGATATCATCAGCAAATAACACTGTGCTACAGTGAAAATACTCATTAAAAGTGACCTAGTAGAGGTCGTAGATCAGGTCGGGTGGTTCACAAAAATGTGTTTGAAAATTTCCAAACACCCTCAAATTCTCAACTTATTCATAAAATTGAAATATTTTATATATATGTTTAAAAAAAATTGGCAATTCTTAGATCAATAATGACTTTCGCGACAATAGTTTTAATTTTTGAAAAACATGCAATCAATCTGAAATTTACACAATTTTTTGTTTAAATTCTCAACTTTAGTAGCTCCTTTTTCTACAATTTTACAAGAAAGCCTTTACAAAAAAGGCATCGGATTCAAATCACAAAAATGTATGTAACAATATGTGAAAACGAGAGCATCAAATATGTGATTTCAACCCGAATTCACAGTGAAACTTGCGAATGTGAAAAAAGGTGCACGGCTGCATGTTGCATTTCAGAGGAACATGAAAAGGAAAATGCTCAAGCAACTCAGAGTAATTAACGGGTTTTTCAATAGGGACGCTACAAAAGCAGACCGATAGTGACAGCAAATGACGCCATATTTTTCCCCGGTCTTTTGACATTTCTCTTCAGTTAGGTTAGCCATTTCATCATGGAAAGATATACGATCCAACAACGAGTCGAAATTATTAAAATTTACTACCGAAATTCGGAGTCAATGGCCTCAACTTTAAGAGCGCTACGTCCAATTTATGGTCGTCGTAAACGTCCTGTCAGATTAAAAATTGAGCGTCAAGTGGAATAATTTGAATCCACTGGCACAGTACAAAATGTTCCCGTGCCAGTGAGATAAAAAAGTGCCCGTAGTGTCGAGAATATTGCTGCGGCTAGCGCATCAATTGAGGAAGACCCAAATTAGTCTCTCACACGTCGTTCTCAAGCGTTGGGCATCTCTGTGACGTCGTTGTGGCGAATTTTGCGAAAAGATCTTGGCCAACATCCTTCCAAGATCAAATTGACGCAAGAACTGAAGCCGCTTGACCACCAGAATCGTTGTATGTTCGTGAATTGGGCTGGGCAACAACTTGAAAATGATCCGGATTTTCATCGAAAAATCATCTTCAGCGATGAGGCTCATTTCTGGCTGAAGGGCTTCGTCATTAAGAAAAATATGCGTTATTGGACAGGCAGCAATCCACACGTACTCCATGAGTCAACATTGCATCCCGAAAAAATTACGGTTTGGTGGGGTTTATGGGCCGGCGGCATCATTGGGCCGTACTTCTTCCGTGATGATCAAGACCGGCACGTTACTGTGAATGGGAATCGCTACCGCTCAATGATAACCGAATATTTTTGGCCCGAATTGGATGACATGGACTTGGACAATATGTCGTTTCAACAGAACGGCGCCACAAGCCAAATAGCGAATGTCACAATTGATTTATTGAAAACCAAGTTTGGTGAACGTGTTATCTCACGAAGTGGCCCAGTCAACACGCCGCCTCGGTCGTGCGATTTGACGCCGTTAGACTATTTCCTGTGGGGCTACGTCAAGTCTACAGTCAATGCCAACAAGCCAGCGACGATTGATGAACTTCGTACGAATATCGAAAGTGAAATTGCAGCAGTATCGGCCAATTTATGCTTGAAAACCGTCGAAAATTGGGTTCAGCGTCTTGACTTCTGCAAGCGTCCCCGTGGTGCCCATGCAAAAGAAATCGAGTTCCATACATAATGGCATCGAATGTACTTTCACAGGAATAAAGAATTTAATTCACATCCCAAACCGTATTTGTTTTATTTAAAAAAAAAACTTTTGTAGCGTTCCTGTTGAAAAACCCTGTACTTCTGCCACTCATGATATCTGCGATAAAAATTAAGGCATTCACCATTCGTCTACATTCAAAGGAATTCAAATTAATTAAAAAACAGCATGGGCATGGGTAGAGAAAAGTTTTATGAATATAAAGCGGGAAGTACAAATTTCTTTTGAATGCATCAAGGCGCGCAATATGATACGCATAAAAAGAACTCAAAATCAAATAGGCGTATTTAAGCCTAGATCGAACATACGTAACATAGTGAAGTCCCAAAGTATAAAGATCTTATGTTGGACAAAAGCTAAAAGTGAGTAAGCTTTATTAATTATAATTTTTTGTTGAGCAGTTCTTGAAGCCATTTTTTCGCATTCATGCAGACCTCTACTGTATCTACTTATACATACTATCTTCTTCACAACCAAGCTCTTATGCTTGTATGCAATATAGAGAAATTAAATAATATGTTTTTTCTTTTGTTTTACAGAGAGTTTTTTGGGCATATAATTTGCCAATTACATGAGTGATTATGAAATAAATGAACTGTTATATAGGCTGAACGAGATACACAGTAATCGATAAAGGAAAGTTTGGTAGTAGGAGTGATCAGGGAGCTTGGTGTACGGCCACCAATAGACACTGCCGTTTTTTTTACTTCCTCTTTATTACACCTGCCTATATAGGCATCTCGTATTAGGTCAGATTTTTGGAAAAAAAAACATTGTGAGATCAATACCTCCAATACAAATATAATACAGGACAATATCTTAAAAATAGATTACAATGAAAATGATAGTAGCAGTATTATGCTTAATTCAATCTCATCAACTAGTTGAAGTCTCTGGATAGTAGGTCTGATGTTTGAACCTTCACTGACGCTTTGTTCGTCTAGGGGTATTTGTTGTACTGCATTGTTGGAGTGACTTTTCAGGTCTCTAATATGTTTCGTGCAGATTTTCTGAATTGTTTCTTCTACCGTGCAGACTGTGAGTTCCTGATATAGGGTGTCATTTGTGATGTACCAAGGAGCATCTACAATTTACGTATAACTTTTGATTGACCACGCTGGATTTTTGCGACGTTTGTTTTGTATGCGGTGTCCCATATATAAAGATAAGTTTGACTGTTTTCCTAAAAGCCATTTCAGTTGTCGGAACTTATTTTTTATTGCGTTCCTCTTCTTATGAAATAAATGAACTGTTATATAGGCTGAACGAGATACACAGTAGTCGATAAAGGAAAGTTTGGTAGTAGGAGTGATCAGGGAGCTTGGTGTACGGCCACCAATAGACACTGCCGTTTTTTTTACTTCCTCTTTATTACAGCTGCCTATATAGGCAGCTCGTATTAGGTCAGATTTTTGGAAAAAAAAACATTGTGAGATCAATATCTCCAATACAAATATAATACAGGACAATATCTTAAAAATAGATTACAATGAAAATGATAGTAGCAGTATTATGCTTAATTCAATCTCATCAATTAGTTGAAGTCTCTGGATAGTAGGTCTGATGTTTGAACCTTCACTGACGCTTTGTTCGTCTAGGGGTATTTGTTGTACTTCATTGTTGGAGTGACTTTTCAGGTCTCTAATATGTTTCGTGCAGATTTTCTGAATTGTTTCTTCTACCGTGCAGACTGTGAGTTCCTGATATAGGGTGTCATTTGTGATGTACCAAGGAGCATCTACAATTTACGTATAACTTTTGATTGACCACGCTGGATTTTTGCGACGTTTGTTTTGTATGCGGTGTCCCATATATAAAGATAAGTTTGACTGTTTTGCTAAAAGCCATTTCAGTTGTCGAAACTTATTTTTTATTGCGTTCCTCTTCTTGTTGATGTGTTCATTCCATGTAAGTTTAGTATCTATTGTAATATTAAGGCATTTTGCTTTATTGTCAGATTTAATTGGTGGCATAAATTTTAATTATGTGCTGTTGGTTGATCTTGCGGTTTGTGTGAATTACTTGCACTGTCTTGTCTGCGTTTATTTGAATTTCCTCTGGATGGGGTTAAGTAGGATTTGCAAATTTTTCCCAGCTACGCCAAAATGTTTGCTTGAAGATTGCAATTGCTGCAATCATGCTGCCTTCAATGGTTGGAACAGATCATCTGAATTATAGATAAGGTAGAGTAGAGGACCAAGCACACTACCTTGAGTCACCATCTTTGAATGTGACAAAGACGTTGCTATGACTAATGTAGCTTTTTAGAAAATTGTAATAGTCCATTGGTAGAAATGACTTAAGTTTGTGAAGTAGGCCCTTCAGCATCTTTGAATGTGACAAAGAAGTTGCTATGACTAATGTAGCTTTTTGGCAAATCGTAATAGTCCATTGGTAGAAATGACTTAAGTTTGTGAAGTAGGGCCATATTCCATACGCTATCAAATGGCATTGAGATGCCTTAATACACAGCCGCGCAGTATTTTTTGTCATTTAAGTCTTTTGATATTTTGTTTACTAGCCAAAGAACTTGATGTATTGTGGAGTGTTTCCGTCTGAATCCAAATTGATATGTAGGAATTACATTTTTTTGGGTCAAGATAGGGTCAAGTCGATCGATTAGAAGTGCAGAGGGAAAACTTCAAAGAGAGGCTGACAGGCATTAGTCCGCGCATAAATTACGTAAAGTAGTGCGTCTGAAGTGGAAAGATGACGAGATGGCGACAGGCAGCCCAGACGGCATACAAATTTTTTGAGAAGTATGAAGCTGTTGCCATAATTAGGAATAAGGTGAAGAGGTGGCAGATATCGCATCCTTCAACACAGCACTGAACTTCAGGGGTATAGTCAATTGCCTTTATTTTACATAGAGACAAACAGTTCATCTACTTGACTGAAATGGAGCTCTCCACCGTCCACCAAGCAGTTTTAATGCTCCTGATGCTACGATAAAACGATAGCTGCATCACCCTATGTGTTGCGTATACACTCGCGAGAGAATTAAATGGCAACCCTGCTGTTGCGAACACACTCGCCATTGCATCAAATAGCAACCCTGCAGGGTTTTTTTCTTTTATTTCTTTTTGCTTCCATGTTGAATTATTACTCCATATCTATTTGTACGCCAATTTACCGGCACAAGAATACAAAGTGTAAGGATTTCATTTCTGTAAAATTTAATTTGCAAGCTTTATTTTATACATATCTATTTTAGAGAAATAAACAATCAAATAAGAAAATGGGTGGATCATTTCTTTTATATGTGCCAGCAGGAGCTTTGCGGTGTGCGTAACAGTTTTATTTCTACTTTCGCTGCTGGTTCTTCGAAGTCGCTAAGCGATGTCTGCTGCAGTATTTGAAATTTAACGATTTTCCAAAAAAAAATGCAGAGCCAAGGTCTTCGACACCGCAGTCGGCAGAATCAGATGACGTTGACATGGATAAAACTTGAGCACTCTCAACAAAAGTTTGTTCAGGACTTGACAGAGCGCAATAAGCTCCTGGAAGCAAAGCCGACATTCACCAAGCCTTCAACTACGATGTGCAATACTGAGCCTACAGTTGCAGCGCTGTCTTACACAATGAACTCATTAAGTGATAATTTGCCTTGACAAGCCGCTCGAATGCCAAACAGCATGCCGTTTTGTACGTGTGATTCATTGCCATCAGGTGCAACAGCAACCGGCAGAGCCACTGCCATGACCATATCCAAATTCTGTGCCTACCACTGCTTGGAATCCACTAGTCTCGCTGCACGAACTCACGCCCACCACCGCCACATATTCACGACCGAACATAGCGCACACTGCTGCCAACGCAGGGCTTCCGATTACGGTGCCACATTTGAATACTCCACGAAAACTATATGATTTACCAGAATTCAATGGTCGCGCTGAAGACTGGCCTTTATTTTTTGTATAATTTAATGAGTTCACAGCAAATGTCGATCGTATCTAAATAAAAGTGTTAAACAGAGATGGAATATTGTCAAGGCACACCAGTTATGTTTTTCCTGTTTAATAAAAGATGTTGGAATGTATCAATGTGAGAAGAAGCCACATGTAAGAAATGCACGCATACACTTAATTCGCATGATTCACCAAGTGCGCCAGAAAATGGTGCACAACAAGTAAACACTGTACAAACGAGCATCTTTGATAACAAAACGATGGAAAGTTCTTACAAAATACTGCCAACCGAACTGCAAGGAGCAAATTATCGCATCATTAAAACATACACCCTAATAGATAAAGGAACGTCATGTACGCTTATCAACAAAGCAATCGCCGGCCAGCTGAAAGTTTCCGGCAAAAATACTCCGCTGTCCCTTCAATGGCTTGGTGGAAGAGAGAACAAGATTACGTCAAAGTAATTGAACATGAAAAAACTTCTCACAAAACAAATTCTCAGTTCGGGGTCGGCGTAAAACTGTAGGTCCCTCAATTTGTGTTACATACACAAAACGCACACCATAAATTATGGAAGAAGTTCAGCCCAAATCGCTTAAGTGGTTATAGAGCCAATTAAGTAAGTCATTGGATGTGCAGATTAAAGGCGCTGGCCGCAATGCCAAGTTTTACAACCTGAAAGCACAAACTGTTCCTAGTCTCGATTTGTCAATGCAAACTGTAACACTTTCTGAACTGCATTCGAAGTATCGCCAACTTAAACATCTGCCCATAGCAGTCTCCACCAATGGGGTGCCAACAGTCCTGATTGAATTGGACAATTGCCATATAACAACCAATTTAAAGACTATCCAATGTAAAAATTCTATTATGGCAGTTAACACAGCATTGGGATGACTTATTTGTGGCAAGCAGAGTGACGACGAAAATCCGATAGCAGAACGAGTACCGATAATTTTGCACACATCAGAATAATGGCATAGACGATTTGATTGCTGATTATTTTACAATTGAAAACTTTGGCGTTGGCGTGCCAAAGAAAATTGTAGAGTCCAAGGTTATCATTCGTGCTAAAGAAATTTTGGCGATTAATACGAGTGTGGCTTGTAGTGGAATTCAGACGATGTGAATTTGCCTGACAGTTTTGACATGGCTCTAAACCGTTTACGTTCAGTTGAGAAAAAGATGAACAATGACGTTGAGTTCGAGCGAGCATATAAATCTGCTATGTCAAACTTTATCGCCAGTGGGTACGCCAGAGAATTAACGTCGGCTGAAGCAAAGATCCAAACACCTTTAAATTGGTATTTTCCGTATTTTGCAGTTTTTAAAGGAAATAAACTGGGTAAGCTTCGGCTTGTGTTCGATGAGACAGCGACGGTAAACAGGGGGTTTTTGCTACAAATTCGAGAGTATATTGTGGTCATATGCGCTGACATAAAAGAAATTTTTTGCAAGTCGGCGTAGGCGAAGAGACCAGAATGCATGTTCATGAAGCAATGTAAATTGGCCAAGCCGTGAAAGGTAGATTCGTTTTAAGAAATTTCATCTCCAACTTCGAAAACCTTCAAACTCATCTGAACCAAATCGTTCAGCACTTTAAGCCCATAGTTAAAATGAACGCAGGTAGTCATGTAGGCAAATTGTTGGGAATGTTTTGGGACAGCCAAGCTGATACATTTGTCTTCAAACTGGAACTCCATCGAGTTGATCCATTAATATTCACAGGGGACAACTGCCAAACGAAGCGACAATTTATGAGTTTGGTGATGTCTGTTTATGATCCGTTCGGTATGCTAGCTGACATTATGATATATGGAAAAACTTTACTGCAATCGCTGTAGCGCAAAGGTATTGCTAGGGGCGACGAAATTAATTTAGATATATCCAGCAGATTTTGCGAGTGGTGAGCAGAAGCTATGCTCCAGAATTTATGTTGCCAAGCATCGCAAGCGAACAAGCCTTTTCCGCAGTTGCATATTGACAAATAGATATAGCAGAAGGCCTTAAAATCAGTTTTTTTTTGGGAAAAACGAGGTATGCACCGCCTAAATTGCTGTCAGTACCCCGCTTAGAGCTGCAGGCTTTTGTACTGGGCACGCGATTGAAAACAACAGTTGCTGAAAGCCATACCGTCAAACTCAGCAAAACAATTTTTTGAACCGATTCCAAAACGGGTTTGTTGTGGATCAAGTCTGATCACCGGCTATACAAGCCATTTGTTGCGCACTGAATAACCGAGATATTGGACGAGTCATATGAGAACGAATGACGCTGGTGTCCATCGAAGTTAAATGCAGCAACGCAACGAGACAGCTATTAAGCGTCCCCCAATCGTTACTGCAAACTACAAAAATTGCTATTGTCGGATAGTTTAAAGTTAGTGAATCGCACTACAGATATTTTGCGCCTAAAACGAACGATTGCTTTGGCGCTGCGATTTTTCGGCAATATTAAAAGCAATGGAACGGAGGGGCAGTCAGGTGAACTTACTTTCGAAGAACAAAAACAGGCCGAGCTTCGATTGTGTCGAATAGTTCAAGAAGAAGCATTTCCCAACGAAAAAGCAGTATTGAGAAATGATAATTTCGTTTCAAAGGACAGTGGCATATATAAACTTACGCCTCAACTAAACCAAAATGGCATCTTATGCGTACAAGGGCGACTTGATTACGCGGCTGCACTTAACGAAAGCACTAGAAGACCTGTCATACTGCCATACCGCCATGATTTTATTGAATTGGTTATTCAGTGGTATCACAAAAGATTTTATCCCCAAAACAATGATCTTGTCGTAAACAAAATACGGCAGTCGTTTTTCATTCCACATTTGCGTTCAGCAGTTCGGCGCACTCAATCTAGTTGTCATCAATATAAAAATGTCAGAGCGATTCCGAGGTCTTCACTGATGGGGTAACTTCCAATCGATCTTTAACGCCATTCGTAAGGCCATTTATAAATACAGGGCATGACTTCTTTGGACCTATGCATGTAGCTACTGGTAATAGAACGGAGAAACGATGGGCCGCTTTATTCACGTGTTTAACTGTTAGCGCTCTCCACATCGAGCTTTCGCGGTGTCTTTCTACTGATGCTTGTATACCCACTGATGGGGTAACTTCCAATCGATCTTTAACGCCATTCGTAAGGCCATTTATGTATACAGGGCTTGACTTCTTTGGAGCTATGAATGTAGCTACTGGTAGAAGAACGGAGAAACGATGGGCTTTATTCACGTGTCTAACTGTTAGCGCTATCCACATAGAGCTTTCGCGATGTCTTTCTACTAATGCTTGTATCCTGTGTATAAGAAGTTTTTTAATCGTCGTGGCGTTCCAGTGAAAATTCGGTCGGATATGGGTACCAACTTTGTGCAGCTGTACTGGGTACGAGATTTCTTCGACAACAACTACATTCAGAGCGAATTTTCAAAGAGAGGAATCACTTGGGAACTCAACTGTCTAGCGAATCCAAGTAGTGGAGGTTGCTGGGATGGAAAAGGGTATGGTGGCATCTACGATTAAAACCAAAGACGGACATGTACGCTTTGCCGATGTTAAGAAAGAGAACGGCGTGCTACGAAACGTACCGTCCTTCACCGGGGGTGGGACGCACTCACTAAGGCACACTCGCTACCGCAACAACCCAGCAGTTATTTTCTTCTTTTGTTTCTTTTTGCTTCAATATTGAATTATTACTCATTATCTGTTTGTACGCCAATCTTATTGGCACAAGAATACAAAGTGTAAGAATTTCATTTCTGTAGAACTTATTCTGTAAGCTTTATAAAATATTTATTTCAGAGAAATAACCAATCAAATAAGAAAATATGTGGATCATTTCTTTTGTATGAGCTAGCAGGGACTTTGCGTGGTGCGTTACACAATGAAAAGCATAGTATGAACGTCTTGCGCGTAATTATTTCAGTTGCCAAATGTTGGATGATATGATACAAACGGATATTCGCAGTAGATAAATTAAAGGCGTGTAAGCACAATTGTAATTCAATGTGATTGATCTATTTTTATAGTACCTGTATCATTGTTCCTTTTGACGCGCATACCTAATACCGAAGAGACTTCACCTATGTCTTTCATCTTGAAGATAGATGACAACTCTCGCTTAAGCTTTAATAGCGACTCAATGTTGTTGGAGAAGTACATCATCGACGTGTACAGCAACAAACAACTTTTCGGTATCATTTGTACGATAGTACACACATTGGTCGATATCGCTACGAGCTAAACCAAGGCTCAACAAAACATCGTTAAACTTCTCATTCCAAAGCCTACTCGATTGCTTAAGGCCATAAAGCGATTTTTGCAGCTTGTATACGCGTCCGGATTTATCGTCGAAGCCATCTGGCTGCGCCATATAAATTTCGTCCTTTAATTCAGCGTTCAAACACGCGGTGACAGCGTCCATTTGAGGAATAAACAAATTGTACTTAGCTGCAATGGCGAGCAGCAACCGAATGTATGTGTACCTGACAACCGGAGCAAATGTTTCATCGTAGTTAACGCCCTTCTCTTGGCTAAACCCCTTAATGACTAGTCTAGCTTTGCGTCGAACTACTTCACCAGTAGCGTCTTGTTTTGTCTTAAAAACCCATTTTGATTTTATAACCTTTTTGCCAGATGGTAGCTCAGTCAATACCCAAGTATTATTTGAACGGAGCGACGACATTTCTTCGTTCACTGCTAGCATCCAGTCTTCGGCGTTTTCGCCAGAGATTGCATCACGAAGCGTTTCTGGATCTTTTAAAACATGATCGACAGCAACAAAATTAAAATTACAATTACCTTATTTGGTTGCTATTCTTTCGGAACGCCTCAGAAGGTTTTCGTCAGTACCTAAGTCGGAATCTGCACTTTCGAAACTTGGTGAGTCTGCACGCGCATCTTCATTTGACCGATCTTCAGCTTTTACTTTTGGTTCGTCTTTAAAGTTCGATAATTCATCGCACTTTTCTTCAACTGGATTGAGAACTTCACTCGAATCAGATAAGTCAAAGAAAAGTTGGCTATCGTGTGCTTTTGATTCTCGGCTTTCAATAAAAACAACGTCGCGGCTTACTATAATTTTACGTGATTTTGGTTCAAATAACCGATATGCTTTTGATGCGCTGCAGTAACCAACCATTACACACTCTACGGATTTTACATCCAGTTTTTGTCGTTTTTCTTTTGGCACATGCACCATGGCCTTACAGCCAAAAACTCGTATATGCTTAAGCGTTTTTTTTTTGCTTGACCAGATTTCTTCTGGACAACGCGACTCTTTACCGCACGGAGTTCGATTCAAAATGTAAGCCGCAGTTACCGATGCCTCAGCCCAAAAGCTTTTACTAAAACCATACACCGCACTCTCTCCACTATTGTTCTATTAAAACGTTCTGCCACACCATTTTGTTCAGGTGTATACGGCGCAGATGTTTGGTGCACAATACCATTTTTCATGAGAAATTTTTTAAACTTGTTGTTCGTGTATTCAGTGCCATTATCCGAACGAAGTATCCTAATTTTACGCGAACATTGATTTTCAACTAATCTTTTATATTTAACAAATTCCTCGAAAACTTCTGATTTGTGTTTGATTGGTATTACTGTAATTTTTTGCGAGAAATCGTCTATAAAAGTCACAAAAAATCTGCAACCCGAATGTGACTTTACTTGGAAAGGTCCTGCCACATCTGAGTGGACCAGGTCAAGAAGATTTTCAGCTCGAGTACCACTGTCTTTGAACGAAGCGCGGGTTTGTTTTCCCTTAATGCACACAACACATTGCTCTTTACCAATGTTGCTAAAATCTACACCACTACAGGTGTTTTTAGTTTTCTTCAAATTTTCGTTGCAAATATGGCCTAATCTACGATGCCATAACTCATAGTCACTGTTTGCCATAAGTGCACTATTTATTTTGCTTTCGCGAACATTTAGACTATAGACGTCATTGACCGCAGTCGCGGTAGCAATCAGATTTTCTTTGTTATCAAAAATTCGGCAGCAATTTTCTTTAAACACAACTTTGTTGCCGTTTTTGGTCATTTCACGCACGGACAGTAAATTCACATACAATTCGGGCACGTAATCAATGTTGAGCACTGCATCATATCCTGTAGACAAACATAATTTTGCTGTACCGCTTGATACCACTGGAATTGTTTTATTATTCGCCATAATAATATTTTTGCCAATTGTCGGCTTTTCATTAGAAATCAATTGTTTGTTTTGCGTCATATGTGCTGTTGCACCAGAATCTACGTAGCAATCGGCTGTGCGGCTGTCATGTGAAAGCAAAGAAGCAAAGAGTATTTTCTCATTCTTTGCGCCAGTGTTGTTACTTTTTCTTTTGTTTGGACATTGTTTAGCATAATGCTCCAATTCTTTGCAATTGTGGCACTTGACGAATTTAGGCTTATATTTATTTTTGAAATACAAAGCGCAATCACCATTTGGTTTATCAAATTTCGCCTCTTGCAATAATAATGTTTTTACATTATCGATCGTAAGCTGTTGTTTCGAATTTTCGATGGCTAAGACCAAAGCTCGAAATTCATCTGGTAAGCCTGCCAATATCAATGATGCGGTAATTTCGTCATCAATATTCAAACCAGCAGTTCTAACCTTTATAGACGTCATCACCAAGGTATTTAGATACTCCTGCATAGAAGAGAAGTCTGAAAGCTTGTATTGTACGAGTTGTTTTAACAATTCAACTTTACGCGTTAGTCCGGAATCTTCATATGCTGATACTAAGGCATCCCAAGCCTCCTTGGCCGTCGTAGCTGTCGCGATGTGCGAAAAGTTTATAGGTTCAATTATTAGCGTGATTTCTGCAAGCGCCCGCTGATCTGCCTGCTTATCTTTATCTGAAGGAGTTGCTTGTAGTCCTGTTTTTACTACATCCCAGCACCCTTTTATCACAAGATAAGATTTTGCATGGAGCTTCCACACATCAAAATTTTCACGGCCTTTTAGCTTATCAAATGATATATTATTGTGGTTTGCCGCCATGATGATGTGAAAAATTTACAAAATATACAAAAAGTATATGTTTTATGCAGCCGATCGCTAAGATTATGTTAGACTTCGCGAATTACACAATTTACAATTTATACGCGTTATCATATAGGCCCATAACCTGTTGGATGATATGATACAAACCGATATTCGCAGTAGATAAATTAAAGGCGTGTAAGCACAATTGTAATTCAAACGGAAGTGAAGACATGTTCTTTATTTGACATTTAATGATATACTTGAGGGTTGCATTAAATATGTAGAGAAGGGTCATTCACTAAGCAAATTCACAACAATACCACATTGTGATGTGCTGTTTCGGCAAGACCTAGCGACTTCCCATCTGCCTTAGCGCTAGCTAAGGAGGTAGAATCAAACCATGACCAATACTTCTTTGCGAGTGCTGACGCTAGGACTTTAGAGGATATATCTAAAAGATGTGAAGTAAGGCAACAGTTGAGGGAAAGGCGTATTTAATAATAAGCCTCATGCAAATTAGAATCAAGTATATGGCCAGGCGACGCTCGATTAACAGCAATGGGTCGACCACTTATCCTTAGCAAATTCGGAAATGGACGAACTATCTGATGCAGGACAAAATTAAATTATTAGTCGATACAGTGGCACCGAAAAATTATATTAAGCCGCTGAATGAACGCAAGAACATAACACCGGTGGGAAATTGGTTATCAACTTTCGTTGGAACAGTGGGGCTCGATCTGCTTAAGCAGACAAATGCCACATTAGATTTTAGGAATAAAAATATAGCAACGAGTTCTGGTTCTAAAGGGCTTGCATTTCTTAGGTGTGGTAATGTAAATTTAACCCAAGTAGAAGATATGGAGGTTGTGACAACCACATTTCATAAAATGTTCAAAAATTTAGTGTGGATTTTTCAGACCCAAATGAAGCTCTCCCGTATAACACGAACATTGTGGCCACTATTCTCATTAAGAGCGACGACCCAGTATATTCAAAACTGTATCCATATCCAATGGTTTTGGGAGGCTTTTAATACAAAAATCCAGGACTTGTTGAAGAATGGCATAATAAGGTCATCTAGACCATGCAACTACCCAGATTGGGTCGTCGATAAAAAAGGCAAGGATGATCCGGGCAATGGGTCAAGGATAGCTAAAATACCGCTTTTTCAATCTGCTATCGGAAGTATGAATTTTCTAGGCTTCCTTTTGGAATGAACAATGCGCTTCGTTAACAGATAGGAAAACGTTCTTATGCTTACGTTGATGGCACGGTTATTTTTTCTGAAAACGAAGAAAGACACGTCGACCACGTTGAATGAGTTTTGAGGAAATTTTATGAGGCTAGTATGAGGCTTTCACGGGAAAGACAGAGTTTGGAGTATTTGGGCTGCAATGTGTCTAAGAATAGAACGATTAGTAGGACAAGTCCTAGTAAGATCAAAGCAATTTGAAATTACGAGAAGCCCTCTTTATTGTTTAATAGAAGGTCCTTTTTAGGACTCTCAAGTTATTATAGGTGCTTTATTAAGGATTTTGCGTCGATAGCAAAGCCTTTGACGGATATCATTAGGGGTGAAAACGTGCACCTTAAAGCCACACAATCCAATCAAATAAGAATGAACAAAGCGAGATAGTTACAGGTGAGTACAATATTGAACACCGAGCGGCTCAAGAAAACGTAAAGCAGTTCCTCTGTGATTACTATTTTCTAAAAATGGCAAGCAAACAAACAATAAGGCCAAAAAATACTTTCTTATTTGTTTTGATAAGTTTTCTAAATTTTAGTCGGTACAACATGTACCATTTTGCACTATTGTGGATTATTTGAAGGGCCCAATCCAATAAGTGATGAACATATTTCCGGGTACGAAGACTGGCTACTGCGATAATGAAGCATCCTAAGCGAAAAAGTCACCACTAAAAAACTCAACTTGGTGCTGATATTGCGAATGCGCCTCCGCTTTACATCACCTCTGATGGTCAGGTTGAGCGTTTCCAGCAGAATTTCGGATTCTCCTCTGAGTGATTTGGTAGAATGTCATCAACTCAAACCTAAAGAATATCCGGAATCACCTGCAAATATGCAATGGTTTTCGTTTTCAAAATTCGCGTTGTGCTACGCTGGAGCCATTTACGTACATTTAAATTTTTGTAATTGGAATCATTTATCTGTATAGTAGCGAGCCCCCTGCACACTTTGTAGTGCAAAAAAGAAAATAAAAAAATCAATTTCAAATGAAGTTCATTTAAATCAGTGATAAATTGCTTTTATTGTAATGTTCTGTGGTAAACAACATTAGTTGTTTTTCCATTTTCGGTGTAAATATACAAAACCGTTTGTGTGCATGTGAGAAAACTGGATACTCTAAATTCACTCCACAAATTCCTAAGAATTGGCCTTGCGCCTGATTAATGGTATCCGCAAACGCAAGGCGAACAGGAAACTGAAGTCGTTTAAATTCAAATGACATATCAGACGGAATCATTGGAATGCGTGGAATGAATACATCTTCGCCTTTGAATTTTCCTGTCAAAATAGTAGCTTCCATTACATAAGCCATCAACCTTTTTATAGCAAGTCTTGTACCATTACACAAACGGGGTTGATTGATATTGCGAAGCATAATAATAGTGGCTCCAACTTTCAATTGGAGATTATGCGGAGGCAATCCTAGTAAGTCCAACGAATTCAAAACTTCTGTTGGATAATTCACAACATCTTCTTCATTCGTAACAGTATCCACAGACTTGTACGACACCAATTCGCCAGGAATCTTTGATTGTATAGCCATGTTTAATTCAGTAGCATCTTTGTTCTTTGCCGCTAAAATTGCTCTGTCACTCAACCATGCATGGCATGCATATTGTTGTGCTATGTTAGTGAAAACACATTCAATCAATTCCTCTTTTGACTGTACGAAACGGCAAAAATCATTTGGCAATGTTATTAATCCAGTGTCATCAACTGGCATTGCACCATTTCCAATTTTCAGCAATTACTTAGAGAACTTATCAGCAGATGGATCATTCTGCAACTGAACACGAACGTTGGTAGTGAGTTTCAATATTTTAACAAATCTCCATAAATATGAAGACTTTAAGCAAGCGTTAATTTCATCGGCCGCGGTCGATCTAGGAATGACGGGCAATGTTTGCCTAAAATCGCCTGACAATAAAACCAATGCACCACCAAACAACTCTGAATTATCTTGGAGATCTTTCATTGTTCTTTCCAAAGCTTCAACAGATTTCTTATTCGCCATAGTGCATTTATCCCAAATAATGATACCGCAACGTTTCAATAATTTTGCCGTTCCAGATGTTTTTGGAACGTTACATGTGGGAGTTTCATTTACTTGGTAATTCAATGGCAATTTCAAAGCAGAATGTGCTGTCCGACCACCATCTAACAAAGTGGTTGCAATGCCAGAAGACGCCAATGTCAATGCAATTTTATTCTGGGAACGTATCGTTGCCAATAACAATGAAATTAGAAACGATTTTCCGGTGCCTCCTGGTGCATCCAGGAAATAAAATCCACCGGCTTCACTATTGACAGCTTGCATAATATTATCGTACGCCTTTTTTTGCTCCGCATTCAATGTCGAAAGATTTGCGTGGACAAAAGCATTTAATTCGTTGCGATCGCATTGTTGTTCACGTTGCAGTTCTAACTCAAAAATGTCATGCATTGCACGATTAGGTGATGGCATTCCCAATTGTGGTTATGCCTTATTAGCAATCTGCAAACAGAAATCTTCAATACAAATCAATGCTTCATTGCAAATTTCTGGCGTGAAATCCATTGCTGGATTACGATTTTCTTGACGTACTCGAAACAGAATATCTTCCGATAGACAGTCTTGGAATTTTGTCCACAATTCAGATGGATTCGATGGAAAACAGGTAGACAAAATAATTGCAAACAATGCTCGAATTTGATAAGGATGAGCGACAACTGCTGCATCTGCAAGTGTTTGTTCCCAATGAATATCATTTTCCAACAAATTGAGCTGTTGACACGCTTGTCGATATGTCGTATGCAAAACTCCATTGATTGTTCTTAACTGTCGAAATGATGTTGGCCCACGAACGTTTATTAACAGCAAACGTAAATAAAAGCACTCAGCATTATTTGGGTGAACAGTATATATACGTCCCAAAGCATCACTTGAATATAAATTTTGATGTTCATCAACACGTTTTCCTTGCTTGCGCCGTTGGAACTCCTTTTTTGATGCACTCCACGTAAAATAGGTTGACACTTCTGCATACAATAACGTTCTGGCAAAAGCATCAACTTCACACAATTTAAAAAATGCAGTTAGAGTTGTATGAGGTGGTGATAGAGCTCTCTGTGCAGCATTTTCGGTAGTGAAATACACAAGCTGGCCATTTTCAAGATGAACAGCTAAGTGAACAACAGCTGGATATCTCTCGTGAATTTGAAATAAAAAAATACGCCAAATCGCTTCATTACTGCTAATGTAACGCCCCATTTGATATTTATGTATTTCGTCGTTTCTATTTGGATCAGTAGCTCCATATACGGCCATATCACTACCTTTATTTACATATTTGCAAATGTATTTAATGGACTTGACAGAATTGCGGTATTCGACATTAATATGCGCTTTCAATACTTTCGACAATAAAGGTGAATACGGCACAATCCAACGATTATCGACTTCAACGTTTTGATTTTGTACTCTTATGGTAACTGATCTACCATTATTTTGAGTTGATCGACGACGATATAATGGGTAACCATCATTTCCAGTGATTGTATCTGAAACCAAAGCTCTTGGATAACGTTTACTACATTTGCCATCAACTATACATGGGGAGTTAATGTTGAATGCTCCACATGGACCGTGTATCATATTTTGCACAACAACATCATATAATTCAGGATCACTTATTTGATTAGGAATTTCAGCACATATCACATTGTCAACTTCATGCGGTGTGATTTTATTCACCAACCATATTAAAATGTGAGCGTGTGGCATACCACGCTTTTGCCACTCCACAGAGTACATCCAGCATTTGACTTCACCAAACACTTTAGATTTCACTATAAAATGCATAAGCGCTATCAATTTTTGCTTAAAAACACGGGCAGTGATATCATGGCGGTCGGTTGGACTTTGGCCAGCGAATAAATTATCTTTAATGTCACTCCATTGCGGATTACACGTAAATGTTATAAATAAATCCGGTCGACCGTAATGACGCACATAAGTCATTGCATCCTGCGCATACTCATGCATATGACGTGGGCTGCCTGTGTACGTTGAAGGCAAAATGGTAATTTTCCCAAGATCATTAACATTACCATCATTATTTATTGCATCACTCAAATGGATGTACACCTCCGAACGTAATTTCTTCTGATTAAATCGTATGAAATTTAGTCGTTCACTTTCAATTTTGGCGTACATATCAACAACAAATTGATGGAAAAGTCTACGACAATGCAAAATATGATTAATATCATTTTGACGGACCATACGGCGATATGAATAATAATTCATTGCGCTAACTTTTTTATTTGATTCCGCTCCTAGAATTAAAAATTATTCGAAAAACGATAAAAATTAAATAAAATTTAAATGAACTAACCGGTAGAAGGGTTGATCGTTTTAATGTTAACATGATAACCGTCTTCTCCTCGACAAAACAACAATGGGTACTGTAATCCATCATAGCAGCGATGAGTTTCAGATACTCTTTGCAGTTGCATATTTCTACGGCGCAGCACAATGCCACGGGAATTGAATTCATCGCCTACGATTACAATAGCGACATCATCCATTGTGGGCGCATTAAAACGTCTGACATGTTGCCCAGGAGGCGTTTTGTCAGCTCGAATCACAATTGCATATTCATCTGATGGCATTTGATCGAGAGCAGTTTGAAAAAGTCGCACTAATTCATTTTCAGCATGCAACATATTCTGCAAACGCTCGATAATATCCCTCCGCAAATTTGATGATATGTCACAACGACGATTGGTTTCCACATTTGAGTTACCCACAAAGTATATTTGCAAAAATTGATAGGTTTGATCAGGAAAGGGTAACAAAGAACCAAGTCGATGGTAAACTTGGCCTTGAACCTATTGAAGATTAAAATTTTCACAATAGTACGTTTCGCGATCATCTAAATAAACATCAAAACAAACAAAAATACCTTGAAAGTTGGCATAAAATTGTCCCGCATAATATTCGTCGCTCCAAATGAAGCCATTTGAAATGCAGAGTTATACCCTTGTATGTTTTCCAGAAAATGCTTTGAAATTGGTGTGCTCCCAGTGATCAAATTATTCAAGGGCTCCGGTGGTGAATTCAATTCTGGTAATTTAACTTGTCCGTTTGAACAACACAATCCAGATATCTCATGTTTAAACTTAAATCCCTTGCAATAACTGCAAACAGTAGTCATTGGTCCAGTGCCATGAGAAACGTAATCAAAGTTTGCATCATAATTGAATGCAGCACGCTCCAAAGTACGTCGCACGTACGGACGTTGAGCTGGATTTCGCATAGTCCTACCACGTGCCATGGCATTTCGAGCAGCCAAAGTATTATTTGCACGCTGTTCGTCACTTTGAGATGCTCTAGATGCCGCAACATTTCTAGTATGACGTGATTGACGCCCCAAATTGCTGCGCGTACGTACCATTTTGTATTAAACATTTTTGCTTCACCAATTAAATATTAAGTAATTGAAATTTTATTTATTCACGAAATTCAAAAATTGAAGCACATATGTTAGTTGAATAAAACAATTATTAAGAATTGAAATAGAAATGAAATTTCAGTCATAGCAGGCACTCAAAAGCTAGCTACCTTGGAGAAAAATCCGTTACAGCATTACATATATATATTAGCTGTTAAGGTAACATATAAGCAGAGAACTTGTAAGTAATGAGAAGGCGCAAATGTTAAAACAGCTTTTTCATCAACAAAATTTATACGTGCCGTCGGGAGAATTCAACAATTCTACCACACCAATAAAAACCATTTTCACCATATTTTGCTATATTTAGAGCAGAGAGGCTATTGCGGAGGCGAGCGGCTGCATGTGTTCAAAAGGAAGAAGATAAGTAATAAATCAAAACAAAAACCATAGAAGAAAAATAAGTAAACAAAAAAACCAGTTTCTGGATAGCGAAACGCAACTTGAGACGGCAGATGAGTTATTCAACAGTTGAGGATAAGAGAAGGGTTGAAAGGGATAGGGGGAATCGTCAAAAGAATATTCTTTCGAGTTTTCGGCAATTTTTGTGTCAATCGCCATCAGCGCGTGCACTTGTACGCAAATGGGTTGATGCGCGCATTTGGACAAAAGTTCCAGAATATTCTAGAATGCCAGCAATTTGTCAGACTACGTTGGCCAATTAGATTATTGTCTGATATAGCGATGTTGAATCTTTTCAATTACCGTCAATGGTTTGTAAAATTGAAGATTTTAGCATTTTTGTGTTCGTCGTAAAAATGATTGTTGCGGGGAACATTTGCGTGCGCGGGGAGATGAAATGCTTGCGCTTATGAATGAACATACATACATACATATTTTGTTTTCGGAAATACACGCGAGCGCTTATGAATGAATTTTTTGTTGTTGTAGGTATGCACATATGTACGTAAATATGTAGATATGCATATACAAAGTTTATACAATGTTTCGCTGTGCACTTGCGCTGAAAAATTGCGCATGTGTGAATGAATCTTTTCTTGATTCCACTTATGTAAGTACATACATACATAAGTATGTATAATGAACCATAGTTGATTTTTCATTAAAAAATATAATTTGTCATGTTTTTATTAAACTTATTTTTGACTTAGAAAATTAGTAAATAAAGATTAGTTGATAGGTGCATATACATATGTATGTATGTAAATATGTACATACAATGTGCATGTGTATAACTTCAACCTTGACCTACGCTAAATCTTAATCACATCACAGCGCATCGCAACCGCAGCTGCAATTGTGCCTGCACCAGCGCTAAATATTCTAAAATATCTGAAACTACATACATACGTACTTACATACATGGATGCATTTATTAAGCAATTCATGCGCGCATCAACTCATTTGCGTACATGTGCACGCGCTGATGGCGATTGACACAAAAATTGCTGAAAACTCAAAAGAATATTCTTTTGACGATTCCCCCTATCCCTTTCAACCCTTCTCTTATCCTCAACTGTTGCATAACTCATCTGCCGTCTCAAGTTGCGTTTCGCTATCCAGAAACTGGTTTTTTTGTTTACTTATTTTCCTTCTATGGTTTTTGTTTTGATTTATTATTTATCTTCTTTTTGTACACATGCAGCCGCTCGCCTCCGCAAAAGAGCCCCTCTGCTCTAAATATAGCAAAATATGGTGAAAATGGTTTTTATTGGTATGGTAGAATTAAATTGCTATGTTGAATTCTCCCGACGGCACGTAGAAATTTTGTTGATGAAAAGGCTGTTTTAACATTTGCGCCTTCTCATTACTTACAAGTTCTCTGGTTTATACATGGTATTGATGTCACCTTTCATATGAACTTAGCAGAAACAAAATCGGTTCAGGCATTCCAGAGAACATCAGTCACTAACACAATAGAACTTATTTTTATATATGTATATAGATAGATTACAACTAAAGTATATTTCTGTTTTTATACTTGGATCCATGATAAAAGTTTGCTGTATCCATTTGCATTTAATTGAATGGTAGATATGGTGGTTGGCATAAGCTTCCTCATGATTCTTTGGTGGCAAAATTGATATATGCAATCGACGGCCTGAATAGTGCCTCCCATAAAGGCAGACGACGCAGAAGCAAACATTTCTTTAGCAGCTTGGTGTTCCACTTGGGTCGCAGGAAACAATGAATCATTGATTGCATCCGTTACCCGATGAATGCCCATTGCTAACCTACGGGTCGTTGATAGCAACCAGTTGCGAAGAATCTCAAAGCCGCTAGATTATATTAGCTACTAGTGTCCCTGTCGACATTGCTGTTATTCTGGAGCCTCTTATTTGGTTATCAAGCAGAGAAATTAGGTATTCAGCCAAGTCTGGAGTTAAACGATTTAGCTTCTGAAATTCTGTTGCATTGAAATGAAAGGGATTGTCCACATCTCGGAGTAAACGCCGATCCACTGTTTTAGCGCTTACTTCTTCGTCACCTCGTGATAAACCATATGCCGAATATTCAAAGAACATTATTTAATGTTCCTTTTTTAATTACAAGGAAACAAATCACCGAATTTTGAATTTATCTTTTATTTAAGTTGAAATCACGAATTTTTCTTTTCTCGATTGAGTTAACAACTTCAAGTTTGTTTTCGCTTATTTTTCGGTAATTGACTAGCTAACGACGACAGCTGATTCGGCTAATGCGAAAATCGTTAAAAAAATGGCTGCTAACTACCTGTTTTTATAATTTACACCAGTAGCCGAGTATGAACTTTTATAACTGAGAAACACTGATGCTGAAATATCTGAGACCGGTTTTGTTCTTATTTTATGGGGCTGAAAAAAGATTTTGGGTTCCGCTTTACTTAACTCTCACATTGCAGATATTGTATAAAAATTTATTGAGACAATTAAATTCGTTCAAATGTTGCAAATATTTTTAATAGGCAACGATATTATTAGGGGCTGTATAATATCTTTATTTAGGAGTTCCGACTCACCTAAAATGTAATTAAAGTTCAAACCACAGGTATATGTATGAAAATTATAAAAAAAATTTTGTAGGACTCAGAAATTAATAAAACACACACAGTTAATCAAATTGTTACCCGTAAAAATAAGATCTAGGGTTCTAGATAACTTATTCATAAAGGGATTAACTTGCAATAAATCCGCACAAAGAAAGCTATCAACTAAGAATAATCAAAACAATCACAAACCCCAAAACATTGGCATTTTCTCTATTGTTATTAATCAAACGTACTTATACATACACACATATAAAACTAGTTAAAGAACATAACTTAAAGGTTTTGCCTTCATAAGTTAGTGAGAAATTTGCAGAAGTGCAATCAGATTTGAACGACAATCACACAAAAGCAGACTAATTATTTCAATCTCTACTTCACCCAGGGTGTGAATTTTTTAAAATATTTAGTTTTCTGTTAAAGTAGTCTCCTTTTATTACCCCTCACCCAAAATAAGTAATAGGGGAACAGATCTGCATCAAAATATAAAACGGTTAATCAAAGTCTACCCTCATTTTCAAAGCAAGAAAATATACATAAAAGTTGTAGCAGGGTCTACCGGCATAGTCACCAGTGTCCGAGAAGACTGAACAAAGTTAAATATCTAGGTTTGGGTTATGTAGTCATTATAAATATAAATAAAATAATGCAAATTTTCAAAGCTAAATCCCACAATTTTTTTTCTACATTCCGAAATGTAATGAAACTTGTTTTTTAATATGTGAATCTAGCAACGCTAGATTTCATTTATTTTCAGATTTATAACCAGCACTTCAAAGGATGAAATTTGTAGAACGTTAAGGGTCTGTATTTTTCGAAAGCAACTAACAAGTGTGCCAAAAAGATCGAATATGCTTGGTTTACAATGATAATAATTCCACTTCCGCTAAATTTGTAATCCGTAAGGGATTTTTTGAAACCAAAATCCTGCGATAGTTGGGAAACACTTGCAGTTTTCCTGCACTCCTACACGTCTTCTGGAAAACGCACTGTGCTTTTCGTTCGAAATTGCACAGTACAACTAGGGATCGAAAATAATGATTATTTTTTAAATTTCTAAGTATATCAGTGCATATTGCTTCATCCCCGGAATGAATCTGTTACGATTTAAAAAATTTTGAGCGATATTCCCAATAATTATAATTAATAATTACTTTTAGATCCCAATAATTATAATTAATAATTACTGTTAATCGCTCAGAAAAAATATTTATATATCGAGCTTTATTGGTTTGATCACAAATAAATCTAACTTTTTGAGTGTTATTTTTTTGGTCTGCTATAATCGTTTTTTTTTTTTGTATTCCCACTTCTTTGTCAAATATAATCATCATTTTATGAGTTAATTTTTTTGGGCCACAAAAAATAATAATAATATTTTGTTTTATTTTTTTTTCATGAAAACAGTCATTACTTTTTGAGTTTTATTTTTTTGCTCAAAGTTAAAGCTCAATTCTGGAGCGTTATTTTATCTTTCAGAAATAAAAATTAGGTTTTGAATGTTACTTTTTTTTGTAAAACGAAAAGCTCAAACAGCCATACCGTTTTTTATTAAGTATTTAGTGGCCGATTTTTTTGCTATCGTTAGTATAATCACTCATAAACTACATAACAACTATACACATACATACGTATGTATATATGTATGTACATATGTTCTACATATGAATAAAAAATATGATTAGTTTGGAAAATATACAAAATGAGGAGGAATTTTTTTTATTAATTTTTTATAGAAATATAGTTCATTTGTAACGTAAACCTTATAAATCAAAGTTTCAAACTGTATAAAAAAATGACAAAAACTCAACAAATTAAAAAAAATGCCATCGATCATTTTGCTGATGGATGATGAATATTGATCGTGCTTTATATGGAAGAAAGTATGGAACACCATCAGCAAATAAAATATTACCAAAACTCAATGAACATTTTTGAGAATTCGAAAATGCAATTTATTATGCTAGAATTGAATGGGTTACAAGCTTGCATCTCCCAAAATTTTATGAAAATTCTGATTAAAAGTTTAAAATTTTAATGACGTTTTTGTTTTTCATTTGCTGAAGTAGTGTAAAATCATAATAATACGTTTAATATAATAATATAACACATTAAGTACTACATATGCGCATACATACAGAAGGGGTAATTGCATATTCAAAAAGTTTCTAAAAATTCTGATTAAAACTTTTTAAAATTCGATGAGGTCTTTTTTAATTTACTGAGTTTTTATCATATTATTATCGGCCATGTATTCTTACAGTATGTTTTGTAATTTTTTTGAGGTCGAGGACAGTTTTGTTCAGGGATAATATGACTTTACCAGGAATCGAGCCATGACACACGGAGTTGCTAGGCCAGAATTCAGCCACTGAGCCACGCTAACCGTGTGAAAATCGCTTGCTTTCGCATTATCTCTATGTCCAATAGGGCGGGTCGAATTTTTTTCGCATAAAGCGGCTAGCAAAAACTACTGTTTTTTCTGCCATTAAAGGAGAAGGCTACCAGATCACAGTCATTGCGTTGCTTTCTTCGAAGAGAATCCCTACATTTCTTTCTTTCACGTGAAACTTTAGATTTGTCCATAATTGGTTCCCCATTTTCATCTTTAAAGTCAATATCTTTAAAAAGCGATGTGGCCAAAAAAGAAGCAACCGTATTCCCGATTCCAAACCTATCGCACGCCATAGCGAAATGAGGTGTATCGTACCTTTTGGAATTATTTTTTTTTTCGACGAACTTGGCTCTCCTGCAGTTGGCATGGCAAACATCACCTCTGATTCAACATCCATATTTGTTGAGCTAGGAAAAAAAGTTGGATCAAGACAAGTTGGCGCCAGTGTTGATTGTTGGCCAACAGCAATCGCCTCGAATTCGGGAATGGTTAGCTTCCTCTTACTGTAAGTATGACCACAAAATCTAAAGTCGCTCTGCGCGAACTGGGAATTAATTTTCGACCCATGGTTTCTTGGCAAAACTTTCTTAGAATTTTCTGTAGTTTTCGTTTTTGCTAGCCGGTTTTTTGGTTTTTTTCCCACCCATACAAATCGACCCGGTCCAACCATGCCGCTGTTAAGTGGGACGTCGCCACTATGTGCTTAACAGCGTGGTTGGAGACTTTGGTTTACAATCGATAAGTACATATCGTGTTTTTAGTTATATGTAGTTTACATTTAGGCGTGCTCGTCCTTATTCGCAATTATATTATTATCGGCCTTGTATTATGTTGCTTTCCCATATTATTCCCTAACAAAACTGGCCTTGAGCTCAATAAAATTGCAAAACTTGCTGAGGTTTTGTGAATTTTTTTATAAAGTTTGAACTTTGATTTATACGGTTTATGTTATATTTGTTATACATAATTGTGAAGTAGTTTGTGAGTGCTTATACTGACGATGCATAGCAAAAAAAATCGATGACGAAATACTTACCATTCAAAAAGTGGTATGGCGTTTTGAGTTTTTCGTTCTGCAAAAAAATATAAAACTTAAAAGTTAATTTTTATTTGTGAAAGATGCTACAAAAGGGTGGTTAAATTTTAAGGGCCAATGTTGAATGTGAATCACACCTAAACGTCAAGTTTTTTTCTGCATTTCATTTGACATTTCTAAATTTAAGACTAACTCCATTTGAACATGGAAAGATACACAATCGAGCAATGTGTTAAAGTTATTCAGGCTTACTATGAAAATGGGCGTTCAAATCTCAATGCATTTCGAAGAAAATAATCTTCAGTGATGAGGCACATTTTCACCTCAGTGGATTCGTCAATAAGCAGAATTGCCGCATTTGGGCGAATGATAATCCAAGAGTGATTGTCGAAAAACCAATGCACCCACAAAGAGTGACTATTTGGTGCGGTTTATGGGCTGGCTGCCGATGCCCGATGATGGCGGGCCGTATTTTCAGGCCGTTACTGTGAATGGTGTTCGCTAACGTGAGATGATAACGAACTTTTTATGGCCCGAATTGGAACATATGGATGTGGACGAAATAAAAAGAAATTACAATAATTTCCAAAATAATTTGTGTTTTATTCAAAATCAACATCGGCCCTTAAAATTTAACCACCCTTTATATCTTTGAGCAAAAAAATTTAACTCAAAAATTTATTATTTTTTTGTGACAAAAAATTAAGCTAATAAAATTATGATTATTTTTTGATAAGAAATAGGAATACAAAAAATAATCATTATAACAGAACGAAAAAATACCATTCAAGAAATGTGAACAAACATATAAAACTCGACAGATGATTATTATTCAGAACACAAAAATAAGCTCAGAATTTTTTTATTAATATCGAGCGAAATTTAAAAAAAACCGAATGTAATGATTATTTGTCAATCTTTTTACAAAAGTCGTAATGATTATGGTCCCTTTTCCCAACTGGTTGGTATATTTATGCTCAGACAGCGGTCTGCGTATTGGCCTGGATAAGCCAACGTACTACATCTAGGTAACTTTCTTTTATATATGTGCATTAGGGTGGCCCTTATTTTCCAAAGTATTCCGATTCTCGATCGCACCCCCTAGAAATATGAGAATAGCCAAAAAACTAGTATATACAAAGTTTTACGTCAATCAAAAAAGATTTAGAGGTTGCGCAAGGAGCTTGAAATCCTGAAAAATTACGAATTTTTACATTTTCTGAAATTTAGTCTACCCTACTTCATTTGTTATGTGCGAAAGGTAATTTAACTTGTAATAATAAAAAAGTTATAAATTAAAAAATAATGTCTCAAACATGGTGTCATGGCTTCAAGAATGGGTATATAATAAGTATATGTACATGAGTTTGTTTCTATTTGTTTTTTATTATAAGCTTTTTTGAAAATAAGATATTAATATATTACATTACATATATTGTAAAACTTTAGCTTATACTTATGGAATATAACATTATTTCTTATGATCTAATTAAAGATGATTTATTATGTGAATCAAATTGTTTTTTATAATCAGTTACAACTTGTAATAAATAATGTTTTTCTTGTTCGTCATTTGTTAGTATTCTATTATATTCTTCCATAATTTTTACTCCACGTTCTGCTGTGTCGTTAACCACTTTTATATTTATAAAAATATCAAATCAATTGTATTTGCTGTTACAAAATCATGTAGTTCTTTTCTTATAAATTCATTGATTTCACTGGATCTTACGTGTACCCTCTTTAAATTTTCCGTTTCCTTGTCGCAGTTGTCGATGTTTTTAATTTTTTCCACAATATTTTGTTTCATGGCATAAGAAACGTCATCGTCGAATAATGTCAATGCAATACATTCTTCAGACAGGTACCAGAGGTGTTTACAAATTTTTTTTATTGCAATTTCAGAGATTTTTTTATTAACATTTCTATACTCGTGAATTTCCTTAATAAAACATAAGTCTTGAAGAGGTGCTTTAGACGGATTGGTGCAGTTAAACCAAAGCTTAACGTAGAATCTTATAATAAATGCGCATATATGTACTTGCTAGCGAATTCTCTTCATATTCCGATAGTTTGAACTGTTCACGAAATAAATAGATCTTTAAGCAATATAATGCCTTAGACATCCACCGCGCATGATGAGTGGGACCTGGTACACGAAATTTTATGCCGTTATTTGCTCCTAGACATATAGACGTCAATTCCAATAATTCCCTATAGTCATCTCTAACTATTTTCTTTTTCATCTCTTCCTTACAAAAATTTAAAATAGTATCTACGTTATCATTCAAACGTAATTTTAATTCATTGTTTTGTAGCAAGTCTTTAAAATTGTTTTTATCAATATTTTTCCAATTCTCTTGAAACCGGCGAAACAATTGGACGTCTTTACTTGTATTTACGGGAAAATAACACTCGAAAACCCCTCTCAGCAATATTTCATATATATGATGCCGACAAGGTAGATACAAAAGTTTTCGCTCAAGTTTTTTTTTCTAACAACGTTGCAGCTCCTTTTATTACGCCCGTGTTAGTCGATGTCGTATGAAAACAACAGGCCACAATATGATCCTTCAAGTCCCATTCAAATATCAGTTCGTACAGCGTATCAGCTATTTCTGAGCCCGTTGCAGCATATAGTTTTGGAGCCCCTATTAAGTGTTCGCCATTCCTGTCAGTAACAACAACTGGAAATCGTTCCACCTTTTCTCGACCTGTTTTTTCCGGAAGGAGTTTTTCATCCCAATGCAAAGTGCCACAGTGTATCTATTTAAAAAAATGTACCATTCAAAATTTGTTCATTCAAGTGCAATATAGATGTAATGTATATTTTTTTAAATAAAAAATTTCAAGGGATATACATATGTATGTAAGAAAATTTGTTTGAGAGTTTTATTATCCGAATACCGCGATTCAATGATCTAATCCGTACACGACTTACCTTGAGGTTTTCTTTGTTGTTTTCTGATTTTTTTAACCGATTTAAATGCCTTTGGCGCTGCAATGACGTACAGTTTATTATGAGTTCATTTGTATTATGTCCTAGTGCTTCAGCAACGGCAGTGACAATATGCATTGCTGAACGATCACTAATTTTGCATTTATCTAGGGCAGATACGACTCTTTCAGTGAAGACGTACTTCGTTCCTCGATTTTTGATGGAAGTGGAGCATGATGGATGAGAATCTTCTTCCATCTCACTTTCCAAACTTGTATGCACATCATCACTGTCTGAAGATAATTCTCCTGCTACAAATACATAAATGTCACCCCATTCAAATTACAGTTTCATTCAAATACATACCTTCTGTGTTAATTGCCTCAATTTCGTTTTCCATATTGTCTACCACTCGTATCTTTCTTCTCATTTGTTCTTCTAAAATCGCTGCCTTTCTCTTCTCTTTCTGGGCAATTTTGGTATCAACAACACCAAAACATCCTGGTCGCCCCTTTTTTCGTTGATTTATCAAAAACTTTTTGTCGGTGTCAATTTTAATTAGTTGTAATGCATTAGCATGAGCAATATCAAATAAATCATCTAACATTTCACTAAATTGCTTTACTTTTTGGTTTTGCTTTTCACTAGATCGATTTTTACTTTTTCCAATAGCTTGCCATTCTCTATGCATATTTTCCAACTTGTCAATGCAGTGTTTTTCATCTCTAATTGGAATTCTTGCTTTTTCCCAAAATACGGACACTTCTTTTATAGTCAATCTACCACTCTTACGAATTGATAATTTCACTATGTTATGACTATGAAAAAAAACTGATAACACTTGTTTATTTGATGGTAGTTTTGCACCAAGAATTTGAGAGCTTGACGTTCCAATTAAGTAAATTTTCGACCGAAAATTATATTCACTCATTTTTATAATAGTTTGCAAATTAAATTGTCTACACGCCACGATTTCTCTGTACTCACTTTTGCGACTACGTTAGCACACTAGCTTTTAGCAATACAGAATATAAATTTTAATGACATTAGAACCGTTATAACGGTATATCACGAGCATGCGACGCTTGAGAATGCACGTGCAACACATTTTATTTACTTTCATATTTGTATTTCTGTAACTCTATCATCAATCGACCGATTTTTAAGATTGTGGTAATTTTAGAAAGGTAATAAAATGCAGATCTTATTACGGTATGGAAAACCAGTAAGGGATAGTGTGGCTTTGAAATATGGAAGTCTGAGACATAAAAATGGCAAAAATTCTTAATTTTTCAGGATTTCAATCAAGCTCCTTGCGCAACCTCTAAACCTTTTTTATTGACCCAAAACTTTGTATATACTAGTTTTTGGGCTATTCGCATATTTCTAGGGGGTGCGATCGAGAATCCAGAAACTTTTTTTTTCCTCCATACAACTAAGGGCCACCCTAATGTGCATATATACATATAAGCAAACATATATTGCTTACCCTGTTTATAAATTGTGTGGACACACATATGTATATAATTATATGCATGTATGTATTTATGTCTATACTCTTACTTACTTACTTACTTGATTGACGCTATAACCGCTTAAGCGTTTTTGCCGAGTTCAACAAATTGTGCTAGTCACTCCTTCTTCCTACTAAGTGACGCCAAGTGGAAATACTAAGTGACGTCAAGTCGTTTACCACTTAGCCCTTGCATCGCAGATGAGGTCGTTCTCTTCCTCTACCAACACCAGCTGGTACCGCGTTGTATACTTTCAGGGCTAGAGCATTTTTGTCCGCGAACGTTTGATAAAAAGCCAATTCATACTATTTATGCTTCCGCACTTGCATATACATCAATGAAAATTTATGTTAAATAATAAATATTTGCTGAGGTCATTTGATAGACGACGCCCATACAAAAGTAACCGATAAAAAATACTTCAATTCTAATAGCATGGCAGTTTAAATTAAGTTCCATATTATTGAACCATATTCCAATTTTGAGCGAACAAGTTTATAAATTCCTTCGCATACCGACGTAAAAAAGCTAAATTAATGTACGACTTTGGCAGAATGTGAAATATATGATTTGCAAAAGTAAAGCAACTGTCAAACAGTACACCCAAATCGACGAAATCTTTCACTGCAGTAAGCTTATAATTTAAGATATTATAGGACGATATTAAAGTTTTTGGGGAGAGTTTAGTCATATATGTAAAAACATTTATCGATATTAAACGAAAGCTTATTTCTAAGGTCCCAAGAAACAAGAAAATAAGTGAGACTTTGTCGAAAGCTTAAGAATAATTCGTAGTATCTATTTGAAACCCACATATAAACGCTCATACAACGGTGGGCCACCCGCGGACGAACCCATGTTGTTGAGGTTCAATAACATTTAATGGCAAAATAAAGCTTCTCTTTAACCACTTTCTTGAAAAGTTTAGAGCAAAAAATTTACTTAAAGATAGGTCTATAATTTGTCGCATCATTTCTGCTGCCTGATTAGCGATCGGGGTGATAGATGCAATCTTCCAATGATCAATAAACACGCTTATAGAAATAGACTTAATATAAATTTTACGTTAAGGAACGCAAATAGATGAGCTGAAAAAAAGTTTAAGAATTGGCTTTAGTCTTTCACAAAATACGCTCGATAAAACTTGTATGCAACGCTAGGGAGGCTGATCCCGTGGTAGGTGGCGCATATTGTAGGATGACACTTCTGGTGAATTGGGCAGAGCACACTCAAATTCCAATCGGCAGTCACGCATTCGTCCGACCATATTCTGGAAATGAGCTGGCGCATACACCTTATCAGCTCATCGCAATTATGCTTGAATAGCTCAGCTGGTAACCCATCAGCTCCAGCGGATTTGTCGTAACGTAGTCGCGTTATTGCTATTCGAACTTCATCGCGGTCGGGTAACGGGATTTTAATGCCATCGGACGTAGAGATATGAAATGTGCTCCCAATGCTCGCGAATTCTGACTTCCTGCGAAGTGCTCGTAGTGAGCAGGTGTGAGTCTCGAGTAGTGAAATTAGTAGCTGACTTTTGCGATTTATTAAGTTCAGTTTATATTAGTTTCACGAGTATTTGGCTGACTGGCAATATAAGCATTTCTCAACGCACAAAACCAACGAAGTTGAAATATATATCAAAAAGGTTGATGAATACAATCTTATCAAATTACAAATTAGTATACGAGTACCCGTTCCTGAAATATTTGGGTGTAAATTTACAAAAAAATTACGCTGACTAGCCGGCATCGTACTATCTGGTCGCCATGTACAGCGCATAGCGAAACAAAAATTCTGAACATTAGTGCCGATCAAACACGAACTCCAAACGCGAACAAGATGCGTGTGACCGACGGGACTCCGCTTTACTACATACATGGATACATGCATAAACGGATTTGAGCAAAACAGCGATCAATTGAACTTGCTAAACAGATCCATATGTACATACATATGTATGTATGTATGTAAATAAATGTATCTGCGTATATACTTTCATACATACAGTGGTTCACAGCCAAAATGATGCAGCAACGAAATAAAAAAAGTTTACTAATTTATTAATTTGGTACATATGTATGTACATATATGTTGAATCTTGTAAAATAAAAAAAAAACGCCAAAATTATTTCTTTTTTACAAACGTAAAGTAAAAACATGTTTATATACCGAAATGCAAACTCAAAGCCAAAATAATACACAAATGTTTACCGTTAGCGGCGACAGCTTGGCGTCGATTTTCGAATACAAAGTAAATACTGTTATAAATTTGAGCAATCCTGGAATAGTATTTGATAGTTTTGATATTTTAGTATTGTTATTCATAAAGTGTAGTTCAAAATGGGTCGCCAAACAAGTATTGAAGTGCGCGAATTAATACTAAATCATTATAAAGACGGCAAAAGTCAACACAAAATCGCTGAAATGGTGAAACTGAGTCAAGGAACTATTCAGCATATAATTGAACGTTATGTTCGTGAAAATCGTATCGCAAATAAAAAGAAATCGGCTCATAATAAAATATTTAACGAAAGTGATTCCCATTGGATTGTACGGAAAATACGCGAATTTCCCCATTTCAGTGCTTCAGCTTTAGGCAACGAAGTCGAAAAATTTCTTGGGAAGAAAAGTCATCCGGAAACCATACGAATAGTGCTCAGAGAATCTGATTCCAATGGCCGCACAGCGCGAAATAAACCATACGTCAATGCTAAAAATCGAAATGCAAGGTTTAAGTATGCAAACGAACATTTATATAAGAGTGAAAGCTTCTGGAATACCGCAATTTTTGCAGATGAGAGTAAATTCAATACAACCGTAAAATCTACGTAGCACCGTAAAACATGGTGGAGAGCATGTAATGGTGTGGGGATGCATGTCGTCTTCTGGAGTCGGAAATTTGGTATCTGGATATTTTGAAACGAAATTTGCTACAAAGTTCCGCGAAATGAAATATTTCCAACAACTTTTGGTACTATCAAGATAATCCAAAACACAAATCCGGAGTTGTGCAAAGTTGGCTTATTTGGAACTTTCCGCACATAGTACAAACAGCAGCACAGTCTCCAGATTTAAATGTAATCGAGAATCTATGGTCAGTTTTGGAAGGAGAGCTTTGAAATAAAACCAACTTGCAAAACGCTCTGCAAGCAGCTCCTAATTATAGAAAGAAATTAGTGAAATCCATGCCGAAACGTATGAAAGCAGTTATAGATAGTAAGGGGTATCCCACAAAGTATTAATCGACCTAAAATTTTAGTTGTGTCCTTAAAAAATTGCAATGTATTCTTTTTTCTGTTACTGCATCATTTTCGCTATGAGGTGCTATTTAATACTGAAGTTTGTTTTTGTTATTAATTAAATGAAATAAATATATAATCTGAATCTTTTAAAGCATAAATTAAATGTGTATAAATGCCGCTGTTAAGTGGTATTCATATTTTTTGGAGGATATATTTAGTTTTCAGGTAATACTTGCTTTAGTATTTCTTATGCGGTTGCATCACTTTGGCTGTGAGCCACTGTACATATGTAACGCTATTTTTTCTGCTTTGTGCTACTGGTTCCCACAGGATTGAAAATGCAAAGTGTAAAAGCGTTTCTTAAGCGGGAAGATGGATATATCAATAAATACGAAAACTGCAGTACTCGTTTTAATAGCAGATCAACTAAAAATAAAAAATAAAATGGTTTAAAATATTTTAAAAAAAAACACTAAAAAGCAGAAAATAAAGTTAATGAAGAAAATAAAAATCAAATGATGATATTTTTGCATTTGTTCCTGTTTTTTTTATAAATTATGTATCCAATTCAATAACATATGTCTGTGGTCATAAGCAATAATCGCCTAAGTCGTAAGCTATACTTTCGAGATAAATTACTTTTTCTTTTTTGAAAAAAAATATAAAACAGTTTTAGAAAAAATGCAATGCAAAATCAATAATGAAACTTCTTTTGTTTAGGAGATAATAAATGAAAATAAATAAAAATGGTTATGGCAAACGTAAAATATGAGATTGTAATGACTATGTTGACTTAGGATTTTATTGCAAATGAATGTTTCGTTTGTTACCTAGCATATATTGAGTTAAGCAACTATTGTATGTATATTTAAATTTACCAAGGCAAAGAGTTAGAGCACTTTAGGTAAGTAACATTTTATTAAAAAAAAACAAGTAATTTTGCAAATTCATTATTTTAAACTTAATTTCATTTTCAGAAAATTTAATTATGTAATTTCTATAATGAGCAAAAAACGTTAAAGGTGTAAATATATATGTTATATCTATATTTATATATATATTTTTAGTTAATCTAAATCATTCTGTTGTCTGCTAGCAAACTTTTATAAAAAAGATGAAAACATGGATTCACAAATGGTAGTAAATCGAGGTCCTTTTTCTTATTTTAGCTGATTTGAACACCTTCAGTTAGCACAGACAGGTCGCCTTTAGCTACTGAGTTTACACCACGTTTTAACAAATTTAATGTTTTAAAAGGAGCGTCTAGATATAATGGGGTTTCATAAAAAAAATTTTGCGAAATTTGCCTTCGTAAATCATAGCCATCTTATATTTTTCCAAACGAATTTCTCCCCGTCTTGATTTGTGGTCCTCCACATAAACTTTGTTTTTAACAGGAGAGAAAATTTGAAAAAATCCACTGTATTCATTTCAACGACGTTAAATGTATGTTTAGAACCCGCACACCTTATAAAATTGTACCAGTCGTGTGAATGATGTATTTGAGCATCAGTTTTTTTTTCTATCACAGAGTGATCCACATCACATTCCATGTGAGTGTGTCCAGGTTCTAAAAATTTATGATCAATTGTTTCTAAAGTCGTGTTAACTTCAAGAGCCAGTATGAACATTGCACATACGAATGAATTCTTATTTTGTCCCATACAAGAATCGCTATAAAAAAAAAATTGCTTGATTAACTTGTGAAAGATTGTTTATAAACTTGAATGAGCACGATGCGATTTGGTTGCCGCCACGGGCAGATAGTGCCTCATGCCACATAAAGCAATGTGGGGTACCAATTGTGCAGTCGTGAATCGTTAAATTATATGTCCAAAGTTGCCTTTTGTAGAAACTTATTGAGTTTCTTAAGTACGGGGTAGGCACACACTGCTGCAAATCAAAAGTATAAACTTTAACTGTGGGATCATTGGAAGCGGAGGCTTTATCATTCCTTTTAGGCTCATATGCTAAATCTGCTTTACTTTGATGAGCTGAAAGCTTATTTTGATATCATGCAGGGGTACCTTAATCTAATCGGAAAATGGTCTGCAGGGTGTGGACTCGCGATAAATCCTAGCAAGACAGAGCTGGTATTATTCACCAGGAGGTACAAAGTACCGGTCGCCCATCCTCCTTCAATAGGTGGCGTTCCGTTGGTGCTTTCTGACCGGGTCAAGTATCTGGGCTTGATTCTGGATAGGAAGCTCTCCTGGGGGCCAAATATTGAGGAAAGGGTGAAAAAGGCTTCGGTTGCGGTGTACTGTTGTCGGGGTGCTATTGGGAAGAGATGGGGCCTCTCTCCCAAGGTAAACTATTGGCTTTATGAGACTATAATAAGGCCTATAATGTTTTATGGAGTGGTGGTCTGGTGGAACTCACTAGACAGGGTATCTAAAGTTAAGCAGCTAGAGCGGGTGCAGCGGTCCGCGCTCATTGGGATCAGTGGGGCACTTAGGACCACACCCACTCTCGCGCTCAATGTTATGCTTAACGTGCTTCCTGTGGACATTGCAGGTAGGGTTGCAGCAGCCCATGCAGCAGCCCGGCTAGAGTGCAATGGATACAGATTCAGCTCGGCCTTTGGGCATTCTAGGATTCTTGCCAGTTTCGACTTTGTACCTCCGGAAACAGATTACTGTTTGCCTGCTCCAGCTCGGAGTTGATCCCTATCCACTTACATCCCGCGTAGGGAGGAGTGGAAGGAGGGGGGCTTGTGAGGCGGTGGGACGGTGAACTTTTTCACGGATGGCTCGAAGCTGGATGGTAAGGTTGGGGGAGGGGTCTTCTGCGATGAGTTCTCCCGCTACTTACCAACGTAATGCCCTCTAGACGGGCCAACATTTATTCGGATAGCCAGGCCGCTATTAAGGCCTTAGGATCGCTAATGGTGAGATCAAAACTGGTCAGGGAATGCCTGACTTCCCTCGCAGCCGCCTCGGAATATCTCGACGTTAGACTAATTTGGGTACCGGGCCATAGCGACATTGCAGGGAACTGCATGGCTGATGAGCTTGCTCGGCAAGGTACCCTGGAAATCATTTCTCCTTGCAGGGAGGGGGTGGGGGCTCCTTTGACTGCCTACGGGCTTCTCCTGGACAGATGGGCTTTATGTCGTCTCAGCGAGCGCTGGGAAATTGCCACGACATGCAGAATTGCAAGGTCCCTCTGGCCGAGAGTGGATCGTGGGCGCTCAAGGGAGCTGATGTCGCTTACTAAGCGGCAACTCTCGACCCTGGTTGGTGTTTTGACTGGGCATTGTCCGTTGGGTATTCACGCGGTTAGGCTGAAAATAGTCTCTGACCCTTTCTGCCGCAGCTGTATGGAGGAGGATGAGGTGGATTCATCTTGTCATTTTCTGCTCAGCTGCCCTGCATTTGCGAGACTGAGGTTCAAGTACCTGGGCTCGTACTTCTTTAGCTCTCCAGAAGACCTTTCTGGAGTGGAGATTGGTAATTTGCGTGACTTCATTCGGGGCACGCAACGTTTCTCAGGTTAAGCTTTCCTGACTTTCCGATTCACGTTACCGTTCATAAATCAGGTGGTATCACAACGGACTCTTACTATGTCTAAGTGAGTTCCCTTTGGGGAACTACCACAATAACCTAACCTAACCTAAGTCATGTAGTAGGGTAATATAGGTTTCCTGTTTAGCAATACCAATTTTAGCACTGAATTTCTCGCATGTAGAACAAGTATACAGCTTAGGTTTCTTAAATTTTATATTCATGGCTGTAAAATATTACTGAATTAAATAATTATATGAGGTGATAAAGAACCTGCTTACTTTTAAAAATACTACTGTATGAGGAGACGCTTACTACATCGGATTTGTATTTATCGCAATACAAATTATACATTTGAGCCAGGGATGTATCGGCATGCAAGTATTTGCAACTTGTATCTCTCCTGGTATGGCGACTTTCGTATTTTGGAAAGCTGTTTATGTGGTCCTTTACAAGTTCAATCTTATCATCTGTAAGTTTATTTTTTCCTCCACCTGATCCACGCTGATCAGAAAAGTCACTATCAGGATAACGTAATTTCTTTTTCAAAACAGTTTTTACGAAACCGGTACTCTCATCAAAGCATTGCAGGGAACATTTTTGGCATACCTGAACTCTTTGACCTTCATACGGCACATAATAAGCAGCTTGGAAGTTTCGGTTACGAGGCCTTGTAGGGTGCTTGTCCAAATTTTGTTTTTTTTTTGCTCTTGATGTCAACTAAGGAACCAATGAGCCTCCTTTGGAATACAAGAGTTGATTTATCTTCCTCATTCTCACTGAGTAGTCGAGTATTTAAAACATTTGTAGATAAATCAGCCTCACTGCTATGACATAACCTATTTGTTTAAAAAATTTTAAAATTAAAGCAACTAAATAATACATTTTGTTTTTTAACTATCACCTATTACATTTCCTTCGTATTCGATTTCATCCATTCTATGTTTGGTTATTAATTTATTTTTTTATGTTATTTAAATTTTACAAGAAGTATTTACTTTCAATTTCAATGGCACTTTTCTCTTTGAGAGAACTCGTATAACTTCTGCACTAATCACACTAAACAGCTTACCCAAAATCATTTTAAAACGGTACCTTAATTATAATAACCTATCTGCACTTTGCACAAAAACTGAGAGCATAAGTCATTCTCATTTTACGCTTATGTCCATATACATAGCTCTCCTAAAAACACATCAACAACAATGCATTAATAGCTTTTGTAGAGATAGTACATGACATTCAAACATTCTCTTATATCAATTCTCTTGTTTATGCCAAACAATTAAAAATAAAAATGTGCAAAAAAAACTTAAGTCGTTATGAGCCATTTTAATAAAACAATATTGTATGTGAACATTATCTTATGTATATTTTGGCTGCTATAGTAAATGTAATACGGGTTCGTTGCGAGTTAAGCTAACATTTTCAAAAAATAGTATAGTTAAAGTGATAGGGATTTTACGTAATTATAAAGTTTTATTAGTGGAATATGGTAGCATATATAACTCAATTCGTTCTTAAGTCGACTTAGGCGGTTATCGCTTCGCTGAGACTTCATTAACACATAAACAATAGTTTTACATACATGGGAACAAACTGTAAACAATTCAGAATTTGTAACTCGCAAAAGTATCGGGTGTTTTTTTTAGGGGTATAGAACTTCGAATTGAAATAAAACACAAGAAAATCGTTTTAAGGTCCATCAATTTGGCTTTATTGGAAGGATAATTTTATGCCATTATTGTTTAAATATGATTTCGGGCATGTGGCCGCCGCGGCTGGCTCGAATAAAGCCAATTCTACAGGTCCAATTTTCAACCACTTTTTCGAGCATATGGGGCCGTATGTCGGCAATAACGCCACGAATGTTGGCTTCCAATTCCCCTAACGTTTCTGGTTTGTTGGCGTAGATGAGCGACTTCACATATCCCCAAAGAAAATAATCCAATGGTGTCAAATCACACGATCTTGGTGGCCAATTTACAGGTCCATTCCGCGAAATTATGCGCTCATCGAATGTTTCCTTCAATAAATCGATTGTGACGTGCGCTGTGTGGCATGTAGCGCCGTCTTGTTGGAACCACAACTCATCCACATTCATGCCATCCAATTCGGGAACAAAATAGTCGGTTATCATGGCTCTATACCGGTCTCCATTAACGGTAACTGCCTCTCCAGCATTATTGCGGAAGAAGTATGGCCCAATGACTCCACCAGCCCATAGAGCACACCAAACAGTCAGTTTTTGTGGATGTAATGGCGTTTCAAGGGTCTCATGTGGATTCTCTTCACTCCAAATGCGGCAATTTTGCTTGTTGACGTAGCCATTCAACCAAAAATGAGCCTCATCACTGAACAAAATTTTGCGATGAAAATCAGCATCGAGATCAATCTCATTTTCGGCCCATACACCAAAATCACGACGCATTGCATGGTCTCGCGGCTTTAATTCTTGCACAAGCTGGATCTTGTAAGGTCGCAAGCCAAGATCTTTGCGCAAAATCTTCCATAAAGTTGATGGACAAAGCTCCAATTGCTGTGCACGGTGGCGAATCGATTCATTCGGGTCCTCTTCAACACTTTGCTCTACAGCGGCAATTGTTTCTTCGGTGCGCACTGTTCGACGTCTCTGCGGATGCGTATTATCACATAGAGTAAACGTAGTGCGAAAACGATCCATGGTTAACCGAATTAATTGCTCTGATGGACGATTATGTCGACCATAAAATTGACGGAGCTCGCGGTAAACTTCGCGAACTGAACCATTATTTTCGAAATAAATTTGCACGATTTGCAAGCGTTGTTCTTTTGTCAACCTGTTCATGATCAAATGGCAAACCAAACTGAACATAAATGACATTAGAGTTGCCAGATTTGACCACAAAATGCCAGTTTTATCTCTATTCGAAAAACAAACCTGTAAAAAAAACACCCGATATTACGCATCAATAGGCAACTCACAAAAATATTTCGCTTATTTTTAAAATCGGTTATTTGGTGCAGATTTTTTTTACTTGTCGCAAATTTCTGTTGAATTTATGGTTACCGGTCCGTATTTCTATTGCAATTGTCATAATTTGAATCGTCAAACAACAGAAAATATAGTAAAACGGTTTAAGGTGCGCGGCGGTATAGGAAATACACACCCAGGTTTCTGATGAGACAGTGCGCAGAGCGCTCAGGACAAATAATATTCATAGTCGCGTGCATCGAAGAAAAACCACTTATTTCAAATATTAATAAAGAAAAGCGACTTTATTTCGCCAACACCTACAAATTTAAAAGTTTAGAGTTTTGGAAAACTGTAACGACGAAAGCAAATATAATATTTTTGAATCGTTGAATTGTATGGTTCGGCGGAAGCCAAATGAAGAGCTGCATATAAAAAATCTCAAAGCAACTGTTAAACACGGCGGAAGTTCGGTGAGGGTGTAGAGGTGTATATCGGCTCAGGGAGTTGGAAATCTTGTTTTTATAGACAGCATAATGAACAAATATCTATATACACTCCAGTGCAGAAAAAATGGATTTGGCAAGAAACGGGTTTTTGTTTCAGCATGACAACGACCGGAAACATACGGCTTACGACGTTAAAATGTGGTTACATTTCAACGCAAAACATTTTCCAAAACCCCCTCAAAGTTCTGACCTTATACAAAACTATTGAGCACACCTTGAAGATAGAGTGCGGGAACACAAAATTTCATCAAAAAATAGTCTCAAGGAGGTTTTACAAAGGCAATGCAAAAAATACCACCTGAATTTTGCCGAAAGTTGGTAGAATTGATGCTTAAGCGCTTGGGAGCTGTATCTAAAAATAGCGGTTATCATACAAAATACTAGATAGTTTTTACATTTATTTATATATCACTTTTAGTCGAATACAAAATACTTTTGTGAGTTACCCTGGCACTGAAGTCGCCAAGTACGATTTAGATATCGTGAGGAAGCAGCGCTCATATATGCTTTCTAGGTGCTCATAGAAGTGATCCGTGATGACATAGTCCTTCTCTTCTGTCGGAGCGTGGGCCCAAATCAGCGATATGTTGAAGAATACCGTTTTGATGAGTGAACGGAAGTACTTGGCGACGAAGTATCTCTTTGACTACAAATGCAACACCGAATTTGCGCTCCTTTACATGACAGCTATAGTAGATGCCTCAAGGCCCAATTCTTACCTTCTCCCATTCAATTCATTTTTTTAATGGCGGTGATGTCATCCCTTATCTCACGAAGGACATCAACCAGCCGGGCAGCGCCACCTTCCCCAATGCTCGCGAATCTATTATGGGTTAGGATATTCCAGGTGCATGCCCTTAAATCAAAGTCCTTAATACATTGCATTTGACCATCATAAAAAAGAGAGATGTCGACCGTGGTGGGTCCCAAGCCCAGCGCACAATCAGACACTGGCGTTTTTTGTTTTTGAGACATATTTATACAGCGAGTCACTTGCCTAAGACCGACGCCCGCTTGCAGCCGCGCCTACTGGAGAACAGACGCTGCAAACTTTAGTGGACCATAAATCCAAGTATGTCGGAGTGGCAGCACCAAAGCTCCCTCTCTTTCAGTCGTGACCCGAGGCTCCACACGGGTTGGTTACCGCATCTCACACATGTTGCCCAGAGTGCACGAAAAGGAGCGCAAGGGTCGGGATTGAGTATAGTCGCTCAACTGTACTGCAAACCCAGAAGATCGACCAGACCCCATTGCACTCTGATCCCCCGATAAAAGGCCCTATAAAAATACCTTTTTTACTTTTAGCATTACTTAAGTTTGGAAATGTAGCCTTGGTATATTTGTAGGAGTTTTCACAAATGGCTCTATCAATCTGAGTTTCATATGAAGTGGTGGCAACAACATTTTTTGGAGATCGACTTTTGTGAACGCTTCCACCCCGAATTTTTCGACCAATCCTTTTGTATCCAATGTGAATGTCGATCACGACTTTCTCAAAGACATTACAGTACCTGATTTCAAACCAACTAAAAGATTAATCTTTTAAAAAACACCACTAACACGCTCTTGATGCTAATCATAGTTAACTCAATCCAAAAGACATTTCAAGCTTTCATAAGATTATATTAAATTAGATGAATGACCTATAGGATCTGCTGCATAGTCATTACCATTGTGAAGTAATTCTCTTTTAGGACTTTCTTCCGAAGAATCTATGAAATTCCTCCAATTTGCTGGCTCGTACATATCTGCTTTGTCCTTTGATATCTTTGCCGTAAACCATAGAATTATCATTTGCAAAGTATTTAAAAAACTCCCCGTGTGTTTTTCTGTAAATTTCTTTCCTTAAGCCTTGAAGAATGTAGTTTAGATGAATCTTTCGGAAAATTAAATTCAGGCATAAAATTTGTGTTATCTGAAGGACATTTATATATCCGAATTTGTATTTTTGGGAATCTTATTTTTTCTTTTACGATTGGGGTTACGCTTTCGACGGAAGGATAAACAATTTTTTGTTTACTTTTTATTGTAGCCCGTGATACTACATGGTTAGACATTGTATTTTTTGTTGGATTGCAACTTGGACGTATCAAACGATGCAGTATAAGCCACTCTTGTACGAATAGCAAATAGTAAAATTGTTATGTGAAACGAGGTAGAGCTCTCTAACACCCAGAACCCACAACCTCTCCCATTATGTGACTCGCCGCGCGAGCACACAATTGTTTAAACAAATTCTTTTAACTAATTACCTCTGCAAAACTGATAGCTACTTGGATTCTGCGAAGCCTCGACACGCTTAAAAGATCTACCGCTTCTCAGAGTTGTCAATCTAAGCCTTGTGTTTACTAAACATGAAGGTGTACAAAACTTGAGAAATTCATGGTGGAATACCCAACTTCAATATTGGATATCTCAAAAAAAAAAATAAATGATTTTTGAGCACACTAAAGCGCATCTGAAAGGGCATGGCTTGTACTTTAAAACATCAAACGAATCATTTTCTTTGACCGTAGACGACATAAATGTGTTAAGAGATTTAATTCAAACACCATTTGATCATGCTACCCTATAGGCGTTGTCAAGCACCTCTGATATAGAAACACTAATAATACACATTGTAAGTTGCCTTTTCCGAAATCTAGACGGTTCGACAAGTAACATGAATACATCATAAGGGCTAGCAGCATATCTATTCAGAACACAGGCCGACAAAATTCGAATAAATTTCAGAACCAGAAACCCGATCATACTTTACCGAAGATTTTCAGTGAGATGAACCAGGATCTGGCCTCAGAATTTCTCCTTCACCATCGTCAGGTTTTCGAAACATTCTAAGCTAAAAGTGCGAAAATCGTGGTTTTTGCCTATATTTGAACAATCACGTCTTAAGGAGTACTGCAAATATGGCATCATTTGTCAACACAATATTTTCAATCATTTTAAAATGTTACAAGGCTATACGCAATGAAGCTAATATATTTGTCACAGAGTGATCACCCTCAATAAGGAGTCGATAAGACTGCTGTACGCAATCCCAAATCCTTTGTAATGAAGTGACATGAAGTGCATTCACCTGTGCGGACATATTTTTACTGAAATGTGGTAAACTGTTTGATGTACAAAAAATGTATACGAACAAAAAATTAGTTTGTGATTTGTGGCTTTATATTAGTTAAACTGGTGAAGTTCACCACACAACAATAAACAAAACATAAACATTGAAAACACACAATATAAAATAAACAAACGTGCAAACAAAAACATCACCAAACAAACTGTGATGTTAAATTAATATACATAAGTGAAGAAGAAATCCCTACTTTACAATAAGAACATACAGATCTTCAAAGTCGAACAACAAGAACAACCACACCAAGCCTGCCACAACTCTACATACGGCAGCCGACCAAATACTCTCCAGCAATACAAGGTAATAACAGCGAGCCGTCTACATCAACAGCGCATACACCAGATATCATGATCACAATAAAAGCCCAGGCACTCTATCGTGATTTATGGTCCATTCTTAGTTTGTGAGCAAATTATGGTTAAACTAAGTGATTTCGCCTTATAAAATAGGTCAATAAACTAAGATGAAATGAAATGTTTTACCATAAATCAAGAACGAAATCACGCAACAAATACATAGTGTAGGCTCTAAATTTCATCCGTAATATTGGAAAAATGTATTTTTTCATAACCAAACTTGACGGCGCATTTTGAAATATTAGCATTTCACTCAACTATTCCTCGATTTTTACTGCCTCTAGAAGCTTTATTTCATGTTCGTAAATTAAAAAAGGATGTTATCACAATAAAATTTACATATATTAAAAGTGTACACAATCCCTCCCTCATACTTTTTCCTTTGATCGAAGGACTGAGCAACTCTCTGGCTACAGAGCTGTCAATACAAAGTAGGAAGGCAAGTGTGGACGCACTTGATTTATGCGAAGTAATTTGGACGAAAATACGTAATCTACATAGCAACTACATCAGTAATTGCAGCAAAAAAGAGTGGACAGCAAACACCCAATATTCACAACAAAGAAGGTATGCAAAACAAAACCTAGCATACAAGTGGCAACGGAAAGCAAACAACTTTGCAAATGGGAAGCAAAAAACGGCAATTGAAATCCGAAGAAATTTGCACAAGTCAACTTACCAAAGCAAAGAGTTGGGGAAAATTTATTTAGTTTCTTGCAGATCATGACATATTCTGCTCAACATTACCTGGTGAAGTTGTTTTTTTCCGGTCACACATTTGAGTTTCGTGCAGTGTCTGAATTTGAGGTAGAAAAAAGTATTTATAAAATACGGTCCAATGCCATTGAGAACGGCGGCATCCCAATTAAGTTTATAAAAATAATTTTGCCTTTAGTTTTGCCCACCCTAACTCACATAATAAATTATAGTTTTACAACGTCTTGTTTCCCTAATGAATGGAAAGTTGCTACTGTGCTTCCTGTAGTCAAAAACAGAGCTGCTTGTAGCCCCAGTCACTTCCGTCCCATTAGTATACTGCCTGCTCTGTCAAAAGTCGCTGAATCTCTGATGTTTCAGCAAATCTACAACCATGTTGATAAATACAACATCTTGTCTCCCTTTCAGTCTGGATTTAGGTCTAAGCACAGTTGTTCCACAGCTATGATAAAGATACTTGACGATATCAGACTAAACTTTGACAAAAAGCATTTAACACTTCTCTGTTTGCTAGATTTTTCTAAAGCATTTCATACTGTTGACCATAAACATCTTTGTTCTAAATTAAAAAAGTATTATGGTTTTGGTCAATCTGCTGTGCAATTGATGGAGAGCTACCTCACAGGCAGGGCGCAGCGTGTGAAAGTTGATTTGAAAATGTCTAACCTACGTCCATTGTCGTCAGGCGTTCCTCAAGGCTAAATCATGGGGCCTCTATTAATCAGTTTGTTTGTGAATGGTGTTTTTTCTATATGTCAGCAGGCGAGCATTCATGCATACGCGGATGATATTCAGTTGTATATGTCTGATTTTATTGATTAAATCTTGGGCGACTCAAAATGGTCTTTGTTTTAATTGTGATAAGTGTTATGTATTACCTATTTGTAAGAAACGTTATATGTACCTCACAACTATTCCATCTTTTTATATAGGGAATAACCCAATCAAATTCGTTTCCAAAGTAACAAACCTTGGCTTTGTTATTAATTCCGATTTAACAATGTGAACTTCATCGTTTGCGAGGTGTATTACACCTTAAGAAATTTAAGAATGTCTGCCTCATTTACGCCGATCAATGTAAGATGAAAGCTTGCAATCCAACAAATAATGCCGATAATTTGCTACCCTGAATTAGTCTATAACAAGTTAGATTCTCAATCTGCGCATAAAATTGAGGTAGCCTTTAGCCAATTAACACGTGTAATGACCTAATAGCTCCTAATTATAACTTCCTTTCCTCTGCAAGGTTATTTTTCGTCAGCGCTATACGTTTATGGACCTCTATCCCTTCCAAGACTCGCAAGAGTTTAAATAAGAGCAACTTTAAGACTGTATTGTACTCACATTTTCGTGAGTTGTTAAATAATGTCTTATGTATAGACCTATGATGTGCTATCTATTTATACCTATCTGCATACATGTATATCTAGTCATACCTATGCTTCATTGCTTCCAAATTCTAGTTTTTAAAATCATTATTTATTTATCAGTATTGTTTTTAATATAATTTGTAACTTAATTTCTATATGTACTTATTTATTTGTTTATTTTAAGTGTTCACTACTGTATTTTATATTGCTGTACTACAAAAGGCATCTTTGATCTTCCTGTACTAATGTGTTAATCAATAAATGAAAGGAAATAAATTAACTTTTCTGCTGAAAATGACGTGCAAAAAGAAAGTAAAACTTCCACAAATATACATATCTTAGGGAACAGAGCACTAGCAGTCTTGTAACTAAATTGGTGGAGTTAATACGGATAAATAACTTCCTAATAACTTATAATGCCTATCAAAAAAGGAAACATGCAGGAGGTTAAAACCCAAATCTACAGCGAGGAATGTTATCGCAAAGTTGCAGAAGACTTCGAAAAAAACAAAAAAGTCATTCTATACATATCAACTGCCTGATTATGCGAACTTCGCACAACTGTTGTTGTTTTTGTTCATGTACATATAATAAAAAGTATAAATAACAAGGTCAAACATATATTTGGAAGCCTACAGGTAAACCAGTATTCAACAGATTCATAATTTTGTGTTATACTAATTTTCGCTTTATCAGACATACACAAATGCAGCTTATTATGCAACAGCGAAACCTTTCTGCGAAGTTATGCGAAATATGTATAATCATATCTTTATGGTGAAGGGTAATGAACATAAACAGAGGGTACTTTAAAAAAAGAAGGTTTTATGGTAAGATATGTTTACAATATTGGAACTAAAAATAATGTTTAGGGTTGGGATAGAACCAGATTTCGAGCATTTAAAAAAGGCAGAAGGTCCTCCTTTTTAAAAATTGCAGAAGGTACTCACCGTTGAATTAGGGTAGAAGAACCGCTCAAATGTATTAGCCCTGAACAGCGTCATGATTCCCAAGAATTTGGTCACACGAATCGTTAAAAGAAAAAACCAAAAAATTACTAACAATACCCCAATCACCCAAATTCAACCAATTGTAACTAAAGGGTGGTTAAATTTTAAGGGCCGATGTTGATTTTGAATAAAACACAAATTATTTTGGAAATTATTGTAATTTCTTTTTATTATGATAATATGGTGTAGTTCAATTATGTATGGAGCAAAATATCGGCCAAATGTCTGCCGCGACCTCGGCGGCCCACCTCCATCCTGACCGGCCTCATTTTGGAAAAAAACGGCCCGATGATGCCGCCAGCCCATAAACCGCTCCAAACAGTCACTCTTTGTGGATGCATTGGTTTTTCGACAATCACTCTTGGATTATCATTCGCCCAAATGCGGCAATTCTGCTTATTGATAAATCCACTGAGGTGAAAATGTGCCTCATCACTGAAGATGATTTTCTTCGATATGCATTTCGATTTGAACGCCTATTTTCATAATAAGCCTGAATAACTTTAACACGTTGCTCGATTGTGTATCTTTCCATGTTCAAATTGAGTTAGTCTGAAATTGAGAAATGTCAAATGAAATCCAGAAAAAAGCTTGACGGTTAGGTGTGGTTCACATTCAATATCGGCCCTTAAAATTTAACCAGCCATTACAACAGACAATATTTCTGGACACACTAACTTTGTAACTTATACCGACGTGCGCCAGCTCCAAAGAAAGAAGAGTCCGCTCTGCCTGCCAATTTTCTCGAAAACACTCTTAATGATTTTGCACTTATGACGCCAGACCATATAATAATATGTATGTCAAAGCAAAACATGATGCAAGAGTTAATTAGAAATCAAAACCTTCTGCTACACAAATTTTTGTCGAAACCATGAACAATCTAAATATATGTTGGAACCCTAACGGCTTATGCCAACTTAAAACGGAATTTCAAGTATTCTTAGAAAGCCAAGTAGTAGATATATTGCTAATGTCCGAAACGCATTTGACTAAATTTAATCATTTTAATGTGGACGGCTTTGTATTTTATGACACCAAACATACAGAAGGAAAAGCTCTAGGCAGAACAGGAATACTTATAATGAAAAAAATTAAAAACTATCCACTAGAAAAGTATTGTAAAAACTACATTTACTCTACTACAGTATATATACATAAGTATATGATAACTCTGGGGAAATAAATATATCCGCTATATAATGCCCTCCATATCTGAAACCCAATTCACGGAATATGTTTCTAAGTTGGGTAAGAGATTTCTAGCAGCGGGGGACCACAACGGAGAGCATTCATTATGGGGATCTAGATCAATATCTCCAAAGTGAAGAAATTTATACTTATAAAGCTACCCAAAATAACAGATTTCATGGTTTTTTCAACAAGTAGCCAACATAGTGGCCAACCTCATCTAGTTTACTTCAGAACATTCAACTGGTTTATTCAGCCTGCACAGTACTTCGACTTTCACGACCCTATTCTGCATGCTATCGCACATCTTGTTACCGGTAAGTTTTATTAGCGAGAGTTGCCACCACTTCTAGTAACCGCAATTCTGTCGCTAATGGTAACGCTGTATCGGTTGTATACAAATGCCAAATATTGCCTACTTCGCGGGGCACTGTCCCCACTTCTGTGTACAGTTCACGCAAAATCAGCTGTAAATTAGATTGAACTTGTATTATTTAATTTTTTACTATTTTTTTGTTCTATGTCGATGCTAAGTATGTGTGAAACATGCGTCCCTAACACCAAAAAAATAAATAAACATCTATTTTGTCGCTATTGCCATGTTCTTACCACCCAAGAACACAAAAAGGGCATACAAGTTGCCAGAGCTTTCTGTTGCGTGTAACGACAGATTTGTAACCAGTGTTGAATAGACATGTTAATGAATATTATCCAAGTTTAACTAGTAGGTTTACTGATTGGCTTAAATATAAAAAATATATAAGCACGAATGTAAGAAAAACTTAGAAGGGATTGACAAAGTTTCGTTTCCCTGATTTGAAACGTTATCTCAGCAAATGCAGAAAAGAGTTTCACAGCAATTTAGATGAAAAATGAGAAACTCATTTTCAAAATAAACTGCATTCCCTATCCCCAACACCCAACACTTCCCTGTTGCTGCGAGTTAAAAGTTTCAAAAAACCAGGCCCTCCCGATCTTCCTGAAACTGAAAATGGTGAATGGTTCCCGAAGTATTTATGAAAAAGGTATATCTTTCGTCACTTATTATTCCAATATGTATACACCTAATCAAGGTAACAAAATTTCTTCCAAAAATGTATGTGCATTTAGCCGTAAATGCAGTGGAACTATTACCAACGATATTCGGAGTAGCAAAGCACCCGGTTATGACAGCATAACAGGAGAACTGATAAAAGAGCTCCCGTCCGTTGCAACCAAACACTTGCTTTATATTTTCAACATCAAATTTCGATTGCACTACTCTCCTAATTCCTGCAAACTCTCAAAAATCTTTATTGACCCTAAACAAGGCAAAGATCCTACAATGGTTAGCTCGTATAGACCTAATAGTCTAATTTCAACATTTTCCAAAATATTCGAAAAACTTTACCAAATTATATCACCCTACCAATTCGGATTTAGGGAAAAGCACAGTACAATAGCGCAGGTTCAAATGTACGGTCCACTTTTGAAAATAAACAATATTGCACTGCAAGATGTTTAGGTGTTGCTGAAGCATTCGATAAGGTCTGCTTTCCTCGTGTCACTGCGACAAGATAACGATCCGAGGCGGTGTTAGCTCCTCGAATAGTGCGCACGTCTAAGAAACTGGAAGCATGCCTTCCGTATACCACAACATGATCAATTTGATTTCGCGTTTTTCCATCAGGAGATACCCATGTAGCTTGGTGTATCTTTTTATGCTTGAGCATGGTACTACGTACTACCATATTTCGGGCCCTGGCGAAGTCGATCAGCCTCAGTCCGTTAGCGGATGTTTCGTCGTGTAGGCTGAATTTACCGACTGTGTGACAAAAAATTCCTTACCTTCCCAGCTTTGTGAAAATTATACATATATCTCAATAATATTTACCGATGAGGTAACTTTTAGTCGGATAGATGGTTTTGTGTTCTTAAATTGTTTTCCCCAGAACTGAGAATTTGCATTGTGTAAAGGGCAAGGTTTGGACTTTTTGTTCTATTACGGTGTGAACACCTACACGATTGTTGCTTTTTCAAAGTTCATAGAACGTTCACAGTGATGTGCCCTTTCTTAAGTCCAGTTTGTTTTGTAGTCAGTAGATTATTCTGTGTTATAAGCCAATAAATCCTTGACGCTATTATCGTTTCAAATATTTTTGCCAGACACAAGAGCAGTGATATAGTGTGGTAGGTATTAATATTGTCATCGGTTTTTTTGCCTTTGGCAATCGGTACGAGTACAGCTTTGACACATACGAGTATGTAGCACCTTTTTCAAGCATTTGATTGTAGAGTTCTAGAAGTTTCCGAAGTCCAACAGTCCATAGTGATAAACTATTTCGTTTAAAATTGCCGTTTTCATATCGATTGATTCGTTTTCATATCACAAAAAAGTTTGATTATATGCTTGTGGTACGAGAGGGTAATTCATAACGAGGATCTAGGGTAGGGCTGCCATAACTCTGACTCCACTCACCAGGACACTTTACCCAAAAATTTCCCACTTATAAAAAAAACCAAAAATTTTTTATACTGATAAATTTATCAAACATTTATTTGAAAAAAAATTAACAGTTCACTTAAACATGTATTCGAAAAAAAGACTATTCATTTTAACATTATAAGTCTTAGTATTTCTCTGAACTTTGAACTTTGCGCAAAACTTCAGTTTTTTCTTTGATATAGTTGTAAAATTCATAGCATGTCATATTAAAATTAAACTTACATTGAATGATACATTCTAATGTATCAATATTTAAAGAATTTCTTTCTTTGGTCCATTGTGAACTTATTAATGAAAAAATACGTTCTACGTAAGCATTATGACTGGGCATTGCGTATAAATATTGTACTATCTTTAACAAATTTTCTTTTCGCTCCTTTTCAGAAGTTTTTTCAAAAAAATATAACCATTTTTTAATTGTATCCTTATCCTTTAGATATTCTTTATTTATCTCTAAAAACGACTTAAGATAAGAAACTTCTTGGAAGGATTCATCAGGCAAAAAAATATTTTTTTCTTGTAAATAAGTTATCGTTTTTTGAACGTCAGTCCATTCAGGTATATTTTTTAATGTCATCCAATTAAAAATTGCATACTTTTTTAAGGGGACCACCCAATCCTCTAAGTAGTTAATTGAAGTCGTAAAAAAAGTTTTAACGTCATTTTCAAAATCAGAAATTTGATCATTCAAACATCTGTTCTTTAAATTATTCAAAACTGTTTGTGTTTGAATTCCAATAAAATTGTTTTCAAATCTGTCTTTCATATCACATATAGTTTCACTTAAAATTAATTGAACTTCCATAACTGAAATATTTCGCTTTTCAATTTTTTTGATTTGTTTCTCAATTACAAATGCTTGGCTGTGTATGAATGTGAAATCTAGTTCTGCTAACGGATTTTTAAAAAAGTCAGTAATTACTTTCGCTGCTCCTTTTTCAACCTCAAAGAATTCTTTGAGCGGTATCCAAAGCTGTAATATACGCTCTATTGCAGGCAAAAGTGACAACCACCGACTTCTTGTATGGGAGAGTATTTCGTTAAATATTACCTGTGCGATTTCACAAAACTGTTTCAATCGTTCTGTTCTAACCGTGAAGATGCAGAAATATTTATATATCTTCAAAACAACAGATTCAATGTCAATTGACAGTACATCTGTAGCACGTGAAATAGTGTTGTGGAGGATATGAGCAGAACAACCAATGCCCTCTATTTCTCGACCCAATTCGGATTTCAACTTGTAAAAAACGTTAGTTACGCCATTCCTTTGTCTGCCCCCAAAATTCGCGTTTGTGTTGTCTGCACCAAAAGCCGTAAGATTTTTTAGTGGAATATCAGCTGTTTTTAGTACATCGATGCAGTATGTTGTTATTGTTTCGGATGTTTCATTTGGCAATGACTGTATTTTTAATAATTTTATTTCCAACCCTTTCTCCGTAAAATAATGAATTATCAGGGGGAACATTTTCTGTGCTTTGTGATTGCTCGAATCGGTAGATATTCCAAAGAATGGAACATGATCTTTTAGTATTTTAGTGAATTCCGTAACTGAATGTGGTGCCAAAACATTCTTTATGATGGCTGTTGCTTTTGTTCTGGCGTTCGATTGTTTTGCGGCGATTTTTGAATCTGGATATAATACGGCATCCAGTTTTGTGGTACAATCCAATGAGCTGAATGATTGATGATGATTTACAATTCTGTAGGCGCTTGTGATTTCAGCAACCTTTATCAAATGCTCAAGTTGTGTATTCTTCTTAACCATAAAAGAACTAATATCTTTTGAACATGAAGCAATTGTTATTTTTGAAAGATGTTTAGCACTTTTTACATGATCTTGAATGCTTGACTTTCCACCATTTGCAAAGTTAATGTCAAATCCACATATCGAGCAATACACAGTGTCATCAGTTTTTCCTTTTTTCATATACGACCATTCAGCTGTGTAGGTGTCTAAAAATTTGCACTTTCTTTTTGGCATTTGCTACAGAAGAATGAAATAACATTTAAATGAAATTTATTAAACGGAAAATAGAAAAACTTACGAGCAATACAAATCCGCGTTCACCAGCAATGCATAAATCATATGTTCAATATGATCGAGAAGAAACAAATTTTATTATCGATTTTCGATTAAACTAGCGATGAACATTTTTTCATAATAGCGGATTTACACTTGTCAAGTACTTGAAAGCAACTCTGCTCGCATAGGATGAGAGGGGTGAGAAGCAGGGGAAATTTCTCTTGCTTTCAAGTACTTGACAAGTGTGAATCCGCTCTAACAATAATCTGAAAAAAGAAAAGCTTTTTTTTCATTTTATTTATTCACATACATGACAATTTGACAGTAGACCAGGACAATTTAAGGGTTAACCAGGACACCAGGACAATTCGTGCAAAACCAGGACAAATCCTGGTAAACCAGGACGTATGGCAGCCCTAATCTAGGGGTTCGACAGGCTAGCATTGTCTTCAACAATGGATAGTGGTTGCACGTCTAATGATATGAGTTTAACCAAAGCTAGTGCCATCATGTACTGTATGCTAGTGCTAATTTAAAGATAACGGAGTGAATATTCGATGCTAGTATTGTATGTAGTATGTAGGATGTATGTATGTACCAACGTTTTCGTCTCGTAACGTAATGGGTATTGCATTAATTCACGCTTCGTTTTCGTTAAACATACATTCACGAAAAAATCCCCTTCAACATTGATACCAGAGCACCGCAATTATTCACGTTTATAATTAATTGGCTGACTAACACAAGAAAGAGTACTAGTAGATATAAGTAAAAGAGATCATCCACCAATATACATTTACGCACGGCACTCAAAATCTAAATATTTCAAAACTTTTTATAAACACAACCACTGCAACAGTTTACTGTTGTTTACATCAATGCGCTTAGATTAGTTTTCGTGTTTGAAATATTTATTTTATTTTATTTTCATATATTAGTTTATATGTGTATAAACTTATAAGCTACAAGGCCTTAAACTTAACTAGATAATCTATTAGTGAACATATATTTTAACTTAGAGTAGAAAATATAATTTTGATGTTTTTAGGAATTTGATAATGTTGGTGGTCGCTTCCTTGGAAGGAGAGGAAAGGGCATGTAAGGGATTGGAATTTTTGAATATCGTGTAGTCGGTGTTTTTTTAAGATTTCGTTTTTTATGTATTTATTAATATCTTTAGTGGAGTAATTATTAGTTGATATCAGTGGTATAATATGAGCGTCTTTCGCCACCTTGTCTGCTGATTCATTTCCGCTAATTTGAGCATGACCGGGAACCCATATTAAAATAATTCTCGAGAATGTATATATCAGTGTAAATCGGATTTTTGCTGCGTAGAATTCGCGGTTGTTTATATTTGCTATTGCCTCTAGCTTCAGAAATTGCAATAATTTCAGCGGAGAAGGAAGAAATATACTCGGGTAGATTTGAGATTTTAACAATATGATTAAATTTTGTTATGCTGTATGTGATGCTCCCATTTTTCAAAGAATCGTCTGTGTAAATAAAGTTGTAGTCTTTTAAATTTGATTTAATTTCTAGGACCATAGAGTTAAATTGTGAAGGGTTTGTGTTGTTTTTAGTATGTATTCGTAGGGTCGGGTTGATCGATGTTGGCTTGAGTCGCCAAGGGGGGTGGGTTTGGTATGTGTTTAAGTTGCCTGGTATATTCATTTTGGTGCTAAGTTTATAGATTTTTTCAATGGCGCTTGGGATTCGGGATGCATTTCGTCGTTTCGAAATATTTCTTGCGGATGTTGCTAGAGGGTTGTCATAAGTATTCTTTGTTGCCCTTGAAAGCTTTAGCGTGACTAGGTCTCTTTGATCTTCCAGGGTTAAAATATTCGCTTCGTATAATAAATTAGGAGTTGGAGTTGAGCGCAGGGCGCCTAATGCTGTTCTTATTGATTGATTCAATATTGCTTTTAATTTATTAAGTAGATGTGGTGGAGCATACCCATACAAGAATATACCATAGCTTATTTTAGGTAAGATTAAGGTTTTGATTAATGAGAGAATTCAATTCCCTTAAATAAATTATTTAAATTTATTTGCGGGTTTTTTTGTTTATCTGATCTGATTATTATGGTAAAATCGTCTGCGAAGGCGCTGAAATTTATTTTTTATGTAAGGACAATATTTTTGTAGGCTATCAAAAAGAGGATGACCGATACCGGGGAGCCTTGTGGTATACCATTATGCATATTTCTTATATCGGAATAAACTCTACCAACTCTTACTGCTATTTTCCGTTTTGTCATAAAGTTGTATATGTAGCTTAGGACTTTTGGTCCTATGTTTCACTCTATCAATTGTTCAATTACAGCAGGTAATCCTATTTTTTCGTATGCTTTTTCAAAGTCTTATGACACAAGCTTTATGTGGTTTCTAGCAGGTAGACAATTCGTCGCCAGGTAGTCTATATATAATAGACTGTCTGCTGTAGATTTGCCACTTTTAAACCCACATTGGTGACTGTTTAGCAACTGATTTGTGGAGACAAACCACCACAGCCTATTCGCTATAATTTTTCTAGGACTTTTGCGAAACACAAGTTAAGAGATATCGGCCTATATGTTTTTCCTTTTAACTTTGAAAGGGCTGCCGAGAACTCTAAATTGTTAATTTGCTCTTCGATTGCTTTTGCTTTAGGGCTTGGGTTAGTTGCTGGCAATTTCTGAATTTTTTTTTTTTTGTTTTAGAAATTTTTTCAGGAAACTGTTCATCAGCCGAGTTTGTCGACCAAAACTTACAAAATTCTTTTGCTATTTTACTATTGTCTGTATACATTTCGTGGGGCATGCTAACACTTTTTAGGCAGTGAATACCGTGACTTACCTTGTAGCCGCAGAAGCTGCGGATTTTGGCCCATATTTTTTTTATGGGCTGTAAAATATTGGATCCACTGTCTTTTCGTGTCTGTAATCTCGCGATTGAGTTTAGCATTGACTTTTTTATATTGAAGCAAATTTCCCCTAGTGATATTTCTTCTAAATTCATACCATCGTTTGGCCTTCTCTTTTTCAATTCACTGAGATGCTGATTCCACCAGGTAACCGACCGTGGTTAATTTTGCTGACGTGGTTATGCGATCGATTCATTAGTAGCCTGTAAAATAATGCTCCTTAAGTTGGTGGCTTCTACATTTGTATTGGGATTGACAAGCTTAAGGCTAGCATAGGCGTTGCATTTACTTTGAAAGAGGGGCCAGTCTGCTGCATCTACTTTAAACTTTGCCTTACAGTATACTGGTTGGGGGTGTAACGGTTCAAACATATTAATCAAGATTGGGAAGTGATCGCTTCCATACAAATCTTTTTCGATTTGCCATTCTGAGGCAATGCTAACTGTTGGCGAACTGAATGTGATGTCTACATTTGTCAGGTTGTTGTGGGTTGAGAAGTGAGTCGGGGATTTGTCATTAAGTAGTACATAGTTTGAGTTGATGATGAAGCCGCTATTCGTATACCCCTTGCGTTACTTTTTCGTGATCCCAAATTTTCATGCCAACCGTTAATAATTGTCAATTTTTTTTGGAATATATTTCTACCGCGACTGCTTCAAAGACTTGGTGAACTGAAATTTGCTTTTGTTGAATTGAGTTATGCACTAAGATGGCCACAACTCCTGGCATATTTGTGTGGGTAAGGGGATAAACACTAAAATTGACAGGGATTTTAAAGTTCGTGGAGAGAGGATGTAAATGGGTTTCTTGCAGTGGGACTATCTTAATATTATATTTTTTAATTAGAATTAACAGTTGGTTATAATTATTCACACATCCATTCATGTTCCATTGAAGGGTTTTCAAAGCCATTGAAAATAATTGTCTTTGTGGCTGGTTTTTATTATTTGACTATGACCTATTAAAATCTATACTAATTAGAGCATTTCTGCTTTGAATGAAGAAGCAGATGAGTTGCAGTCAGCGCCGTTGTTTTGTTTTTGCTTCTGTTTTCCGTCTTGCTTTGAGTTTTTGGCGTTCCTCTTCAGCGATTGCTTTGTTTTAGTAGTATAATAATGTTTTTTTTTTGATAATTGTGATGGGAGTTTTGAGTGGGATGCTACTGATTTTGTTGAGAGATCTGCATAATTCACTGATTCTCTTAGACCACTATTACTCATATCGAGTTGTGAATGTTTTCATGTTTTGTCATGTTAGTATTATTGTTGCATAGTTGAGCTTGAGGGGTTGTCTTGGTTGTGTATTGTGTAATAGTTGCGGAGAATGTTGCGCCGTGCTGGTGCCGTTGTTTATATGTTGTTATTGCCCCCTTTCTATTCACCTTCTCAAGAGTAATTATAGCCTGGATCTCCTTCGCTTTCAAGAATGTTGGACAAGTTTTGCTGAAGGCATTGTGATAGCAGTTTGTCACATTATCTTCTAAGCAATTGATGCACTTTGACAGAGCATAACAGGTTTCATTTATGTCTGGGTTGAGGTGATCGTCGTTGGCGCAGTTAGCGCAAAGTCTCTTATTTTTACACCATTTTTCTGTATGTCCAAATCGAAGGCATCCCATACATCTCATTGGCAGGGGAATAAATGGACGAATTTTACCTTTTTCACATACTACTGATATATCGTTTGGTAGTGTTATACTGGAGAACGTTAATATAACCAGGCCTGTTTCTACTAACATATTTTCTGATTTTTTCAATATTTTCTGTGTGCGCAACTTTGGTGCTTCAGTTCGTTAAGAATTTCATCTTCTACTATACCTCTCAAGTCATTGGAGTATATTACTCCCTTTGAATAATTAAGAGTTACGTGTTTCGTAAGTTCCACTTGTATCGATTGCGTAAGGCTTGCTAGTGTTATTTACTTTGCCGCTTGTTGGCTGTTTTTATTTTAATGAGAATATTCCCATTTCTTAATTTTTTACACAGTTCTACTTCGCCATTGCACGTGGCGTCAATAACTTTTTTAATTAAGAAAGGTGAAACATTTGTTAAGTTATCGGTACTGTTCACTCTGTTCATTATGAGATATTTTTGCCCATTTGACATAACTTTTAGCACTTTTGTTTTATCGGTTTGGAACAGTGGTTGCTCCATCGTTTTTCCGCGGTCCGGGGAGTCGTTCATTTTTATTTTTATTTTATTTATTTATTTATTTATTTATTTCAGTCTACAGATAGTTCTTACAGACTATATAAAAAACATATTAAGAAAAATCAGTATTTAATTAAATTAATTAAACATGGCGAATAATTGTTGCTTAAAATTAGATAAATTGAGACTAAAATCTAGGTTAGTATAATTGTTGCAGAATCGAATGCATCTCACCATAGGTTCATTAAAGGCATAGTTTGTTTTATAAACTTGATCTACGAATAAACGAACCCGCCTCAAATCATGGTGATTAGTATGAATGTTGATTACTTTTAATAATTCATTGCAATTTATATTTGAGTTTATAAGATTATACACGAATAGTACTGAAAAATAGATTCGTCTATCTTCTAGGCTTTGCAGACCGAGCAATTTGCGTCTACCTAAATAACTGGGGAGACCATTAGGCCAGCACATCTTATACAATGCATACTTAGTAAAAACTTTTTGGATTCTTTCGATCTTGTTTACATAGGACTGATAGAATGGGTTCCATATCAACGAACAATAATCAAGGCGGCTTCGAATTAAAGAGACATAGAGTGCTTTCAATGTCAAGGGATCAGAAAAGTCTTCAGTATTGCGACGTATAAATCCGATCATGGAAAACGCCTTCGAGACAATATAGTCAATATGTTTAGAAAACGTTAGTCCTGAGTCGAAAATTACGCCCAAGTCCCGAATATCTTCCTTGCGAGTGACCTTAAGATTATTCAAATAATAATCATAAGGTATAGGATTAAGCTTTTTCTTATATGTAACGACGCAGCACTTTTCAATATTCAAATAAAGGTGGTTTAATCTACACCATTCCTGAAAGCTTATTAGATCCTGTTGAAGATTAATGCAGTCGGTTATATTTTGGATCTTCTTAAATAATTTGACATCATCAGCAAACATTAAGCATTGTACAGAATGGAAAATGTTTGGTAAATCGTTTATAAAAACTAAAAAGAGAAGAGGACCACAGTGCGTACCTTGAGGTATTCCTGACCAGGCATCAATCATTATTTTAGATTTGAACGATGCCATTTTTACAAACAATTTCCTTCTATTTAAGTAGCTAAAAAAGAATTTTAAAAGAGTTCCTTTGATACCGTAAGCGCTGAGCTTCTTAATAAGGATAAAATGGTCGAGTTTATCGAATGCCTTTGAGAAATCTGTGTAAACTACATCCAGTTGTGCTTGATTCAAAAAAGCATTGATAATATTATTTGTGAGCAGCATTAAATTAGTGCAAGTTGATTTTAATGGTACGAAACCATGTTTGTTTTCGCAAATGTGATCGTTAATTCGATTCATTAGTTTAACCTTAATGATGTAATCAAATAATTTCGAAATTGTGCTTTGTTTAACTATTGGTCGGTAATTGCACACCTCATTCCGGCTACCAGATTTATAGATTGGTGTGATTGAGCACACTTTCCATGCATCTAAGAATACCGATTTGGTTAGACACTTATTGAAGAGCATTGCCATGGGATTGGCAATAGAAGAGGAGAACAGTTTAAAAAATACTGGACAGAACCCTTCGTGATCCGCTGATGAGCTGTTATTCAGTTCTGAAATTGCTTGTTCAACATCATTGGGAGTTACCGTGAAATTGTCAGAGGATGATTCAAAGTTCAAGTTACATAATGAGTCATACTTTTCGTAAACTTTTTGAAAAAATTTAGCAAACAGATCACAAGAATCTAATGTATTGTCTGATACAGTGCCGTCGTAATTTATACATGTAGGGTAGCCGTTAGTCTTTCGTATACTATTTATGTAATGCCAAAAGCTGGTTGGATTTGTTTTTAAATCTGATTCAACTTTAAACATATAGTGTTTAAACAAGTAATTATGGAGACTATTAAACTCCTTTTTTAAACGGAATAAGTTGTCTCGGTCAGTAGCATTGTTGGTTTTTTTAAATTTCTTGTAAGCTTTATTTTTTATGGTTTTCAGGTGACAAAGTCTTGAATTAAACCACGGTGGTTTCTTATTAGATTTTAAATAACGGACAGGGACGAAGCAAGAAATTGTAAATAACAATTTCTCACAAAAAATTCCGTAAGACATGGATGCATCATCGAAAGAAGAATCCAAAAAGGACCAATCTGTGCTTTCAATGTAATTTCTTATCTTTATAGCATCCGCTTTAGAGTAATTCCGTTCCGATATACTATTCGACGATAGTTTATCAAATTTATAAAACTCGAAATCTATTAAAAGTGCTTTATGATGCTGGCTATTACTCAAAATAGGTGAAGGGCATTGTTGGCAAGATGAATTCAATTCAGCAGAAATGAAAACTAAATCTAGTATTCGATCTATATCATTCGGAACTGAATTAATCTGTTTTAGGCCACACGAAAATATGGTACTTACAAACAGTAAGTCAATTTCAGATTTAACATTTGAAGGTATTAAATTATTGTTATAAGACAACCATGAAATATTTCCTAAATTGAAATCTCCAAGATACATTGTTTCCTCATTTAGTGTTAAATTATCACAAATAGATGTTAAATTATTAAGATGCTTATCATAAATCGTAAGTGCTATTAGGTGGTATGTAAGATAACAAAAAGAAGATAGAATGATTCAATGCAAACTTTACCTTAACACAAATTTTTTCTATATGGTTAGCATACAAGTTCAGCGATACGCTACTACCAGAGAACTTGTAAGTAATGAGAAGGCGCAAATGTTAAAACAGCTTTTTCATCAACAAAATTTCTACGTGCCGTCGGGAGAATTCAACAATTCTACCACACCAATAAAAACCATTTTCACCATATTTTGCTATATTTAGAGCAGAGAGGCTATTGCGGAGGCGAGCGGCTGCATGTGTTCAAAAGGAAGAAGATAAGTAATAAATCAAAACAAAAACCATAGAAGAAAAATAAGTAAACAAAAAAAAAACAGTTTCTGGATAGCGAAACGCAAGTTGAGACGGCAGATTAGTTATGCAATAGTTGAGATTAAGAGATGGGTTGAAAGGGATAGGGGGAATCGTCAAAAGAATATTCTTTCCAGTTTTCGGCAATTTTTGTGTCAATCGCCATCAGCGCGTGCACTTGTAGGCAAATGAGTTGATGCGCGCATTTGGACAAAAGTTCTAGAATATTCTAGAATGTTCCAGAATATTCCAGAATATTCTAGAATGCCAGCAATTTGTCAGACTACGTTGGCAAATTAGATTATTGTCTGATATTGCGATGTTGAATCTTTTCAATGACCGTCAATGGTTTGTAAAATTGAAGATTTTAGCATTTTTGTGTTCGTCGTGAAAAGGATTGTTGCGGGGAACATTTGCGTGCGCGGGGAGATGAAATGCTTGCGCTTATGAATGAACATCTTTTGTTTTCGGAAATACACGCGAGCGTTTATGAATGCATTTTTTGTTGTTGTAGGTATGTACATATGTAAATATGTAGATATGTATGCATGTATGTATGTACGTACATATGTAGTTTCAAATATTTCAGAATATTTGGCGCAAGTGCAGGCACAAGTGCAGCTGCGGTTGCGATTGCGCTGTGATATGATTAAGATTTAGCGTAGGCCAAGGTTGAATTTATACACATGCACATTGTAAATACATATTTGCATACATATTTTATTTAATAAATGACAAGCAAATGATTTAGCAGACAAAAACAGCTGCCGCTCTGACTTTTATTAAATTTTAAAATACATATGTATGTACATATGTATGCATATAATTTTGTCATGTTTTTATTAAACTTATTTTTGACTTAGAAAATTAGTAAATAAAGATTAGTTGATAGGTGCATATACATACATATGTATCGGGTGTTTTTTTTAGGGGTATAGAACTTCGAATTGAAATAAAACACAAGAAAATCGTTTTAAGGTCCATCAATTTGGCTTTATTGGAAGGATAATTTCATGCCATTAATGTTTAAATATGATTTCGGGCATGTGGCCGCCGCGGCTGGCTCGAATAAAGCCAATTCTACAGGTCCAATTTTCAACCACTTTTTCGAGCATATGGGGCCGTATGTCGGCAATAACGCCACGAATGTTGGCTTCCAATTCCCCTAACGTTTCTGGTTTGTTGGCGTAGACGAGCGACTTCACATATCCCCAAAGAAAATAATCCAATGGTGTCAAATCACACGATCTTGGTGGCCAATTTACAGGTCCATTCCGCGAAATTATGCGCTCATCGAATGTTTCCTTCAATAAATCGATTGTGACGTGCGCTGTGTGGCATGTAGCGCCGTCTTGTTGGAACCACAACTCATCCACATTCATGCCATCCAATTCGGGAACAAAATAGTCGGTTATCATGGCTCTATACCGGTCTCCATTAACGGTAACTGCCTCTCCAGCATTATTGCGGAAGAAGTATGGCCCAATGACTCCACCAGCCCATAGAGCACACCAAACAGTCAGTTTTTGTGGATGTAATGGCGTTTCAAGGGTCTCATGTGGATTCTCTTCACTCCAAATGCGGCAATTTTGCTTGTTGACGTAGCCATTCAACCAAAAATGAGCCTCATCACTGAACAAAATTTTGAGATGAAAATCAGCATCGAGATCATTCTCATTTTCGGCCCATACACCAAAATCACGACGCATTGCATGGTCTCGCGGCTTTAATTCTTACACAAGCTGGATCTTGTAAGGTCGCTAGCCAAGATCTTTGCGCAAAATCTTCCATAAAGTTGATGGACAAAGCTCCAATTGCTGTGCACGGTGGCGAATCGATTCATTCGGGTCCTCTTCAACACTTTGCTCTACAGCGGCAATTGTTTCTTCGGTGCGCACTGTTCGACGTCTCTGCGGATGCGTATTATCACATAGAGTAAACGTAGTGCGAAAACGATCCATGGTTAACCGAATTAATTGCTCTGATGGACGATTATGTCGACCATAAAATTGACGGAGCTCGCGGTAAACTTCGCGAACTGAACCATTATTTTCGAAATAAATTTGCACGATTTGCAAGCGTTGTTCTTTTGTCAACCTGTTCATGATCAAATGGCAAACCAAACTGAACATAAATGACTTTAGAGTTGCCAGATTTGACCACAAAATGCCAGTTTTATCTCTATTCGAAAAACAAACCTGTAAAAAAAAACACCCGATATGTATGTAAATATGAATAAAGAATTAAAATTAAGATTATTAAAATATCTACATAGTACATACATAAGTATGTAATATTACCATAATAATAATAATCATAATTTGCGCACTCGCGATTGACACAAATATTCTAAATTAATAATATGCATCAATAAGCATGCATTTATTCAGTAATTCATGCGCGCATCAACTCATTTGCCTACAAGTGCACGCGCTGATGGCGATTGACACAAAAATTGCCGAAAACTCGAAAGAATATTCTTTGACGATTCCCCCTATCCCTTTCAACCCATCTCTTATCCTCAACTATTGCATAACTAATCTGCCGTCTCAACTTGCGTTTCGCTATCCAGAAACTGGTTTTTTTGTTTACTTATTTTTCTTCTATGGTTTTTGTTTTGATTTATTACTTATCTTCTTCCTTTTGAACACATGCAGCCGCTCGCCTCCGCAATAGCCTCTCTGCTCTAAATATAGCAAAATATGGTGAAAATGGTTTTTATTAGTGTGGTAGAACTGTTGAATTCTCCCGACGGCACGTAGAAATTTTGTTGATGAAAAAGCTGTTTTAACATTTGCGCCTTCTCATTACTTACAAGTTCTCTGGTATTAGATACCAAAACGGTCGGTGACTGTTGAGCGAGAGTGTTACTCGCAAACTCTATGGCGTTGTTCTTCTTTGTGAGAGAACGCAAAGTTAAATTGGTGGTTTTGCTGGCACTACTGGGGGCAATGGCCTTTGTCTTAGACCTTGTAACGATTTTATTATCAGTTGTTTTATTGTTGTTGTTACAGTGCTGATAAAAAATCGAATTGATAAAATTCTTGATTTGATTTATATTGTCCATGACACCATCAATTTTAGACTGGTTAACAGGCAATGCGCGTTCATTACATATGTACATCACACTTATACACCACATTAGGATTATTATTAATTAGGTCCATGCAATTTTCATTTAGCTTAGAGCATTTTATATGCGTTAGTGAGCAACATATACCACACGCAATGTGGTCTCCAGCCAAACACTTTAATTTGCATGTTGGGCAATTAGCCATGGTAAGAGCACACTTAAGCAGCCACAGCTACTTCAAGCACTGTCAGTAATGATTAATAGGCACTAAAATCACTGATTATAGTTGTCTCGCAGAGAGCAAAGAAATAACACGTCCGCACGCGACGACGACTATATAGATACTAACTGAAAGTTCTAAAGGCCCGTTCACATAGGACTTTTGCTTTGCTTTGCTTCAGAGTTTCGCTTTGACAGATAAGTTCAATACATGATGTTATATGAGTCCTGCTAAATACAAGGCGAGAAAAGTAGAGCAAAGCAAAGCGAAGCAAAATTATGGGCAACTCTCAACTTTTGTACGCTTTGGCAATCAGCTGTTATCATTTCCATTTTATTTTTGTTTTGGCGTGCGTATACACACAACAGACACTCGCGTATTTCAAACATTAGTAGCATAACTACTACTACTTCCATCATATCAGTAAAATTCATTTATTTATTCTATCTTTAAACAAAACACTCTGAACAAACACAAATCGCAGCTCATAACAAACTACTAAGGCTGAAACTGTCAAAGCGTTCTATGTAGCAGACCTTCTACGCCTCACGCTTTGTTGTTAAAGTTCGAACTGCCAAGCAAAGCGAGGAAAGTTCTATGTAAACGGCCCATTAGGTACGCGATGTGTTATGATACTCGCACAAATGTTATTAACGAAAGCGCTTCTAAGAGATCCGTTCGAGACGAAAGCTGAGCTTAAGTGAACAAATATGCCTATCAAAAAAATAGTGAACTCATGACTGAGTTGGTTAACCTGAAATCAGCGATGAAGATTGATAAAAGAGAAACTACAGGCCGAAAATGAAGAACAAAATAAAAACGTTCTCACATTACGCACCATGTCAGTGAGCTAGATAATGCGTTGGTGTGAACTGATGTAAATGTGTATGGTGTATCGCAGGTAGTTGAAGAAAATGTACCTTTGTTGTTCCCTCAGCTATGTTCGAAAGTTATGCCGACCCATTTACTATTCGCTCATGTTTTCGAATGCGCAGAAACAGGTACAACAATAGTCCCTATCCAGGCAACATTAAAATGTATTCTGCTTAAGACTTTTGCTGGCTTCTTCAAGTCTAGTCATCTATACGCGATATTGATGTAAATCAGAGACTTGCAGAGAGTACTAATAAAATTAGCATTCTTAAGACATGAGCCATAACAATTTCTGCGAATTCGTACTCATACCATTTAAAAAATTACTAAGACATATTCCCGCTAAAACAGTATAAGTGTATACTAACAATTTGATTTTACTCACTTTTTGTTTAACGTCTATGCATTGATTCGCTCAATGAGCGAATTGAGTACTACATCGGTTAGTAACAGTGGACATTTGTGATGTTTCAGGGTATTTAATAATGAACTTTTACGTACATATATGTTTTATTAAATTAAAGTGAACGTAAAAACACATTATTTGTAGTACAATTTTCAAATGGGATGAATTCGCTTATTTAAACACCGGAAATGTTTATATGTAAAGGATTTACAAAACAATGAATTACGTTTGTATTTAGTTGTGAAATTGTATATGTTTTGTTACATTAACTAGAACAATTTACGGAGAGGCGGAGTTCCTTAATTTACACAGCGGAAAGCTTTATTGTTTAACTGAAATAAAAATTAGCTTTTGTTGAACATACATTTTTGATTTAATGCTTAAATAGTGCTATTTGACTGCTTTTGTACATCTCCGAATATATCACAAACGAAAGTCAAAATGTTAACATATCAATGTGGATATGGCGTAACATCTACCCGCTTTATTTCTTCCGAATATGGGGTTGTCGAAATTTGCGTAAAACGAGTATTTAATACTTGGCTCGTGGGCGATATCTTAAGTTAAAGAAAAATGATGTACTTTCGAAAAAATCTATTTGGAAGTTGAATTTACATATTTTAAGATTAGCCTAACGAATCAATATACCATAACAAATAACCGGGCTAATTTTTAAAAAACCCGCTGGGGTTTCGCATAGTTTTATCGCTACTAAATAGCAAAAGTAAACAATTTATTGTATATATTAAATAATTTTTCTAATTAATTTCAAGTCTATTATAGAATCACCTGATAAACAGTTAACATTGAACGAAATTTATAATTGGTTTCAAAACACATTTTGCTACTTTCGGCGCAACGCAGCAACGTGGAAGGTAAGTAGCGGGAGGAATTTTTATATATTTATATACATATGTATGTAGTTATGAATTTAGACTTTTGTATATGTGTACGTATGTATGTATATAACTGAATAATGCTTTTTATTACACAGGTACGACAGCTGTGATTACTTAGTTGTGTATACCTACAAATTTATGAACTTTAATATAGCATTATATCAAACAAAAATATTCTAAAGTTGACTTTTAACAAACAAAGTAAGCCTAAAGGCTTTCAAATTGCATCAGCAATAAAATAAATATAAAAAGCCTTTCCCTGAGTCCACGCTAACAGTCCAACTTAAAATAAACGAAGTGCGTTTATTTTTAATGGAATTTGTTTTAAGCGTCACCCGGAATTGGCTGGCGTGTGTGAAGTTAATTTCATATAAAATATTTGCAAAACACAAAAACGGCAACTATTACTGAAATAATCACAATTTTAAAATGATTCTTTATAAGCACAAATCTTCACACAAATTTATTTAAATGAATTGTTAATTAGCAAGTTTTTTACGAACGCCGTTTAATTTCGGTTGGTCCCATAAAAATGCGAAAATTTTTCAATCAAACTGCTGGTGTGTATAGTATATGTAAGTAGTAGGTTGGGCTGTATTGTAATATCGGGGTTTTCTAAATAGTAAATTTATGAATTTATGCGAATTAAAGCTACTAAAATGCAAACGGATGATAATTCAATTAAAATTTTAGCTACCATAAATTTTTTGTATAATTATTAACATCCTATTTTTATATATAAATTTCACTACTTTGATATACAGTTTTTTTAAAGAGGTATTCTAGAGTACATTATATATAACATTAACCGAAGAAGGAAGTAACGAAAACAGCTTTTAACTAAACTCAAACCAGTACAAATCTCCATTTCCTAGTAATGTTATATTGTCTTAATTTTACACAGATACTACACTGAAACTGTGAGCAAAACTACTAGCTGTTTGTCGTAAATCTGTCAATAATAATAAATTTTTAAATACTGTTGAATATTCTCACCCGATTTTTTGTAAAACATTGGTAGCTGATCAGAGCTTCCATATACGATCACGAAAAGAGCCGTTGCCAAGTCTTTTATGTTTAGACAAATGTAGTAGCTAGCATTTACATGAAAATGACAGCTAAAATAGGCGGAAAGTCCTAAATTAACTATGCCATAATATTATTATTTTTTGTAATTTTATTGAGCTGGAGGATGAGAAAGCAACGATATTTCAAAGTAGTGGAAGTGATAGCTGCTATTTCGGACATCACCACATCTCCTCATCTGACTTCTTACAGCATGGTTGGAGACTTGGTTAACTAGTCTACAAGTACATTTTTGTGTTCTAGTTATAGTTTGCATTTCTCTCATTAAATATTTCCTAATAAAAGCTCACCTCGGGCTGAATAATATTACAAAAACATTGTTTAAGAATATGAAGATGAAAATAATATTATTCATTAATACATTAGGCGATACTGAGAACTGTCCCATTATTTTTTATAAATTATCTTTCTAATTGTGTGCGCTTTGGTGTTTCATGCTGCCTCTAAGCCTTTGTATTATTTTTTTGGCTTGCAAATGCTTGTCTAGGGGCGACCACCTATATCTGCCATTTATCTACTTTTTTTTGGTCCATGCGTCCTGAGGTGGCGAAACGTCGGTCATCGCCATCATGGATGGTTAAAAAAAATAGATTAACATCGATGGTTTCAATCGGGCTATTCTGAATACGTACCAGATACCAGATAGCATAAGAATACAACGCCAGATTAGCATTTATCAACGAAATACATTTAAATATAATATCCTACCTATTTTCTATTATAATTTCCAAAAAGTAAATTTGATATCAGTGGCACATTTGCCACTTAAAGGAGAAAAGTCACATTCTTGTAAATCTATGTAGTAAATTTTTTAGCCATGTGATCAGGGTAGGACTTGAGGGAGGCTCTGGTTCCACCACTCGTGGGCCCCTACCAGCCTCAATAGATATTAGCAGCAATTTAAGTTTTAACGAACAAGAAAATGCAGTATTTAGATTCATGACCAAATCACACCTTCAACAGAGTTTATTCAAATTAAAAGTAGTAATATACATAGGTATGATATGATACATGGTCAAGTGCAATTTGAACCATTCTGACTTCTGTGAACATAGAAAGAGAAGAGAGGCAATTATTTATTGACAACAATTAAATCCATATAACAATTAAATAAACTATATACTAGGTGCAACGGCTTTAGAAATACTTGCAAAAATCACAATCGTTGACGTTTTGCAAAAAAGAAATGCATTAGATAGCTCTGTAGTTGAGATTTTTAGAAAACCCACTTTGTTTAAATCTAATAAGTTTTGAGCAGTTAAAACAATGCTCCTTAGTCAAAGTCGAAATAAAGTTGAACCTTAAGTTACTTGGCTATATTTGTTATGAATAACATTAGTTAGTTGCAGTTATATCCATTCATAGAAGCTTCATTTTTAGCTTTAAGGAAACTTCTGTAAGTACAGTCGAGTCCGGATATGACGAACTAATTAATGGAAGGCATGTTGGTTATATAAGACATTTCCCCTATATCGATAATGGCATTTGGTGAAAAAAACCAGTTATATGCGTTTATTGTGCACATAAGCCAGTGAAAAGTTTCTTAAACTTAGCAATTGCAAGTGTACAGCAATTGGTTAGAAAACATTAAAAAGTTGAAAAGTAAACAGTGACATTACTTTGTTTTTCTTTTGTTTGCTTTTGCTTTTTCACAGCCTGATTACGAAGGCTTTGCAGTGCAAATATATGCATAAAATTTAAAATAAAGTAGAAATTTCAAATTACATGTATTTTTATTTTGATTTTACAGCTTTTAGAGCTGAATTTAAGAAAAAAAAACAAAATACGTAAAAACTCACACTTCAAGCCGTAAAAGGAAAAGTAAAATACATGTGAATTTACTGTTGGGCACCTGATATAAATTCGCCTTAGTTTTCTTGCTACATTTTTTACGTATGTTATTTGACAACTGCGTTTGTTGTATCCTTTTTGTATTATATACATACATATATACCCAAGCGTACTGGTGGTGCCACTTTACTCTCACGGTTGTACTTTAAATGATTTTTGGTGCCTTCTCACCCTACCCGCGTGCGAGAAAACTTGATTCGCGTGTTTAGTAACTTTTTTTTAGCTCTTCTATAGTGATTTCTGATATACAAGTCGCATCAAGGGTGGTAACTTTTCGAAATGTTCCCTGGTGGGATTTCTTTTGGGAAATAACAGGTTCGCCCTGTTAGCTTCTAGTCCCGAGCCAAACAGAAAAAAACCCAAACCGACAGAACTTGATCTCTTTCCTAGTCTTCCAACAAAAACTGAAGAAAATGCTAAATATCTGGTGCTCAGTGTAATGGTCACAGTTAAGCCCACGACCAAAATTCTTGTTTCACTATTCATAAAGCTTTATGAAATATCAGTTCAGAAATAATGAAAATCAGTAAACTAAGGGACGGTAATTTACTATTACTGGTAAAAAACAACAATATCGCCAAAAAGTTCATACCAACAAAATTATTAGTAGGAGTTTGCAATGTCAAAGTCAACCTCTACAAAAATTTAAATACAACAAAAGGAACAATTTACGCTCTTTGCTTAAATTACGTCTCGGACGAAGAAATAATCGGCAATTTAAGAGAACAGGGTGTGCCATCTCTTTACAAAGGCCCTAAATATGTAAATGGACAACCTACTTCAAGCGGTGTTGTCTTTCTCACGTTGGACAGTTACCATTTACCAGAAAGAGTAGATATCTAGTGGTACAGTACAAAAGTGAGACCTTACTGCCCTAACCCCGTGAGATGCAAGAATTGCCAAGCTCATGGTCACACCAAATAACGCTGAAACGTGCTCACTTTCACCTAACCCTGAACCTTGTACCCGCACTCTTTGCGCACAGAACTTATATTAGACAGAGAAGCTCTTAGTTAGGATGACGGTGTGAATTGTCAAAATCCATCAATATTTTTTGGCTTACTTCACCATTGCAATGGCAGCTGGGGAAATCCGAGAGTCGGAAGTTAACAGAGCTGAGCGAAGACAAAATTTGTTTAACAGAATATGATTTCTGATAAATATTAATTGTTTTGGCTCGAATTTCAGATTCTGATAAGATATGCAAATGTAGATAAATACAACTTGGTGGAAACTTTTAAGTAATTGATGGGATGTGCAATTTGGCTTTACTTAAATATGCACATGATCAATTGTGCTTATATGTATGAAGTACATACATATGTACATATGTATGCAAACATATGCCATAAATAGCTTTATTCAGTAGCCGTTTTATATTTTATATGAAAATTTATGAAATTTAATTAATGGCGGAAAAACTTAACCAATGCCACTTATTGTTAGTCATAAAATGCAGAAAATTAGGCGAAACTTAGTTTTCATCATACGTATTTATGTAATGGAAATACAAATATTAATGCTACAATTCTTGGTGGGTTGATATGTGTTGCTACATATGTATGTACGTACATATGTACATATGTATATAATAATGATGAGGGAGAATTTTGTAAGGATTAACTTTATTCCTCAGTATCAAAATACAAACTAAAACTTAAAAGCTAAGAACAACATAAACTAGGTATCAGAGAGAATGCAATTACAAATCTATGTACATAAGTATCGATTAACATTATTAAACAGGGTAAGTAAGTAACTATGTAATAACATTAGGTTAACAGAGGTGAGTATATAAGAAAGGGAACATTCGCAAAAGTATGTAAATAATGAGTAGTCTACAGAGTGAGTGGGAGTGTTATACAGAATGTTTGCGGAGCAAGTAATAAGCAGAGAACGTACAGTGGAATTTCGATTCTTGCACGTAATGAAAACCGGGCTCGGTGCAAGTTTCGAGGTTGTCGCAAGTACCGAGTATTAATTTCTCATACAAAATAAAAGGCACGTACTTCTGTTTAGAATCTAACTTTAATATTTCAATTCAAAACACTTAAGTTCAACGCATTCCTATAACAGTAGATACATATTTTATGTGGAATTAATGAAATTTAAAATTTTTGTTTGTTTTGTACAAAGTCGCTTGTTCAGTACTACTATGCTTCTTAGTCTCTGGAGCATCATAATATCGTCTAATGAACCATTGTTTTGCTCCGCCCTTTCTAAGCAAATATTGAACGCTGATATAGTCTCCTCCGATGTAATTTGCTTCGTATTGAGTACCACGTCACCGGCTTCTTCAGAATCAGTAAGGTCATCATCGGTACACTGATCTTCATTTTGTGCGGTGAGCTCCAAATTAGGTTCAAAAATCCATTGCTCAATTTCAGAATGTGATATTTGCTGCAATGGTTCTACATCTTGATGCAAAGTTGCAATGGATTGAATATTGAATGCATCGTCAGCTAGCTGTAAACGTAACTCTGAAAGAGGAATGACATCTTCATTATCCCAGTCGGATGACTTGTTAAACAGTTTTTGAAATGATGACCGAATTGAAGACTCATTAAGGGCATTCCACTCATTAGCTAAAAAACATATTCCGTCTTTTAAGGTGATGATTCGCAAAGACTCGTCTATTGTTTTTCCACGACGAACAATGTGACTTAAAAGGCTTTTTTTGTAGTTCAGCTTCGTAAGCCTTTTAACATTCCGGTCTATGGGCTGTATAAGAGCAGTACAGTTTGGAGGAAGGCACATTACCGAAATTTCACCATCAATACTCCTTAACTCCCCTTCTTTGGGATGGCATGGAGCATTATCTATAAGTAAAAGAGCTCTTTCGGGAAGATTTTTTCCACGAAGGAACTCTTTCACCTACAGATTTAAGAAATTTGAAATTAATTAAAGGAATTTTTTTAGGACCAACAATTGACTTACCTCTGGAACAAATGTTCTGTGAAACCATTCTTCAAACAAGGCCATTGTCATTCAAGCACTTTTATTACCTTTGTAGACAACAGGCATATCCGTAAAATTTTTGAATGAACGAGGATTTGATGATTTTCCAATAACCATTAATTTCACTCTATGATTTCCAGCAGCATTCGTACAAGCAAGAAAAGTTATTCTTGCTTTACTAATTTTATGTCCCGGCGCCAAGAATTCTTTAGAGCGCGCAAGAGTTCTATCGGGCAAAAGCTTCCAAAATAGGCCAGACTCATCAGCATTGTATATCTGCTCCTTTTCCAAATTTAGATCGGCAATTTTTTCATTTAGTTTTTGCAAAAATGGGTTAATAGAATCACTCTTATTGACAGTTTTTCCCCACATATTTTGGGTCTTCGGATTCCATGTCTTTTTTTAAAGTTTGCAACCCAACCATTGCTAGCGTGGCAGCCACCCGACTTTTCCTGAATTTTGGCATGGAAAAACTTTGCCTTTTCCTTGAGCTTATCAGATGTGATTGGTAAATTCTTTTCTCTTTGATTTGCAAACCACTTGAACAATGCTCTTTCCATTTTTGGAAGCTCCGAGGGTTTAAGCGTCTTTCTTCTCCCAGGGTCAGAATGCGCCACAAATTTCTTAATGGTGTTTTCATTTCTCTTAACACGAGTTATTGTTGATCTATGCACATGAAAACTTTTGGCTAAGGGATTGGTGGAAAATCCTGCACTTAATATCTTTAAAATCTCAGCTTTGTCTTTAATTGTCAGCGACGTAGATTTTTTCTTTGCCATTATGACCCCACGCCTCTCAATAGTCAGCTTAAAACTGATTCAAATTACAACATTTCATCAGCAGCATAAAACAACAGGGATTTCCCGAAATCTATTCAGTCTAAGAAAACGTAAACAAAGCAGCACGCAAGAGTAATACAAAAATGTTGCAAGTATCGAGTTCAAAATTTTCGGATGTCGCAAGTACTGAGTGCGTAATGAAAAATATTTCTATGTTGCAAGAATCGAGGTGTGCAAGTATCAAGTGTGTGCAAGAATCGAATTCCTACTGTATATTAGACAGAGAAGGATTAAGTTAGGATGACGGTGTGAATTGTCTAAATCCATCAATATTTCTCGTCCAATTCACCATTCTAATGGCCGACATGGGAAATTGTGAGAGTGGCGAGTTAACAGAGCTGAGCGAAGACAAAATTTGTTTAACAGACTATGATCTGATAAATTTTAATTATTTTGGTTCGAATTTTAGATTTTGCTAATATATCAACAAATTGATATAAACATCTAAATATTTAATTTGACGTGAAATTTGGTTTTACTTAAATATGTGCATGATAAGAGTGTGCCAATTTTGTTTATATGCATTCAAACATACATACATATGCCAATATAATATATCTATGTACTTATATTAACTATAAGCGTAACAATCGTTATCATATTAATTATACATATTTAAATATGTATATGGATAATGTAGTACATACATATATAAATATATATATTTACATGTTCATGCACATGGATGTACGTACTTATGTACATATGTATAAGTCTGTACATATGTACTAAAATATGTCAACAAGTGCACATGCATCCATATGCATTATATCTATCATCATCTAATATGTATTTGTTGTTATGTATGTATATACAGCATTTATTTCCACCGCAGCGCAACTGCAGTACAACAAGAAAAAATGAATTGATAAACGCCAGCGTGTCTGTTTTCATGTATGTATATAAATATCCAATTATACATATGTATGTATGTATGTACACCTTACCGCTACGCCTACTTGCATACATATGTACATTACATATATGTATGTATGTCAATATGTAGTCTAAATATTGGTCGCATTTATGTCAGGGCTTACGTGTTATCTCAAATTTAGCACAAGTAGCAGAATAATATATTTAGGAGTCGAAAATCTACTACCTTTTAACAGATTTTTCTACAATTGTCTAACTAAACGCAAACATTTCTATAATTAATTGCATTTTGTGAGACGTTTAATTAATCATACTACTTTTCCTACTTCCTGAACCAACAATCTGAGTCAATGACCTATACAAAAGACTTTCAACACGAAATTATAAATAAACCGTACCATTTTTATTCTAAGAGGGTATAAAGGACCAGAATTTTCGTTGTAAATTGAATTCTGTGGTGTAAAACTTAACGCCATCTTATGTATGTATATGTATATGTAAGTATTTTCTTTCAGACCTTCCTCTATTCGATCTAGTAAATCATATTTGTATCATACTCCACTTTTTTCTTGTGCCTATCTCAAATACAAATTAATGCAACTAAATCCTGATTAATGATGGCGGATTTGCGACGCAGCTTTTTCGTGTGAATTGCGGGCAGAAGCAACTATTTCTGTGGAGTTTTGACAAAACAGCTTATTTGGCTTTAGAGTTTTTATTTTCAAATCAATAAATTTCTATCCTTAACGTACAAATTTAATATTTAAATTAATCTTTTACCACGATAGCCTGTTGAACTATTGCTTTGTTTAACTATTTGTTTAAATATTTCATTAGAAGATTGTTATTTTTGACATGGTAAAAATTGAAGTCCAACTGGAGATAAGATATTTTGTCAAACTTTGCGCGCAGACTTAGAGTTCGGTTGAATGTGCGCGCATGTGAACAAACATATGTACATACATATGTAATTATTTCTATTCTATGTACATATCTACACATATGCTTATACGCGCCCTTTTGCATGGGAGTAATTCGATTAAATATGCATTGATAAATAAATGCATGCATGTGCATACATATGATAAACAATAAATGCAATTTCTTTAGTGTTTTTCTTTAACTACTTAAAATATTTATTGAAAGTTATGTATGGAAAATATTAATAAAATAAAATAAAACACTAAAATTGAAAGTATAGAAGAATAAATATTTTTATTATTTTTTTAAATGTTGGAAATAGAATTGCGAAAATTCCTAATCAAAACAAAAGGAAAATTTTCGCCAAAAAACATCTGCAACCACACAATGTAGCTGATAACAGAGAACGTACATTAATTTTCTCTAAAATTGTTGTTAAATTTTGCCCCTTGTAGGTGAAAAATTATTGGGTGGTGAGCTGGACGAAAAATAGATGGCTTAGCGGTGGTCACATATAATCGCAATAATCTACTGGCCTTGGTGAGTTAGCGAAAATGTGCAATTGGTATTGGCCTAATATTGGTCAAAATAATTTGAGTCAGTAGTGAATTCGACAGCATCTAAATAAGCCATATTTTCAAATGTGATTGGTTCGAAATCGGTCAAGGGCTTAACATAGAAGAGATAAGATGAATTAAATATAATTTTACCATTTATTATTGAAACATAATACATAATATATATATTTACATGTTCATGCACATGTATGTACGTACTTACATATGTACTAAAAAGTCAACAAGTGCACATGCATTCATATGCATTATATCTATCATCATCATATAATTATTTATTGTTATGTAGATACATATATGCAGCATTTGTTTCATCCCTCCGCTAGCGTGTCTGTTTTCAACCGCAGCGCAACTGCAGTACAGCAACAGAAAATGCATTCATAAGCGTACGCGCACATTATTGAAAGCAAATTTCCGTTCATTCATAAACATTTCATCTCCCCTCAAACACATGCGCCCCTCATCCATCACATTTTTCGCGACGAAGACAAAAATCTAAAAATCATAAATTGAAGATTTTTATAATTTTGGTCCAAATGCTCACAGCTTCAAATGGGAATGTAGGTATTATTTTGGCCCGCTTGTGCCCGTAAAATATTTCATGAAGAAATTCATATATTATTAATCTATTATGTTTGCTTAGGGGTCGTGCACATATTACGTAACATGCTAGGGGGGAGGGGGCGGGGGGTTGCGATTTGTGACGAAGTGTGACATGTGATTTCCCTTTGCCTAATATAAAACGTATATCAATTAACATTGTATTTTGTTCTACGATTAATAAAAACAATTTTTCTGAAAGTGCGGGAGGTCTAAAATGATCAAAAATTGCGTTGCGTAATATGTACACGGCCCCTTTTCATTATAAACGTTCTTTGCACGAAATCCTGCTATATATGTCATTTAAAGCCCTAATTATTCCAAATCGGCGCCACCAAACGCATAGTCCGGCCTTACCGCTACGCCTACTTGCATACATATGTATGTACATTACATATATGCATGTTCATATGTAGTATAAATTTTGCTCGCATTAAGGTCAGTGTTTACGTCTCATCACAAATGTAGCACAAGTAGCAGAAAAATATATTTAGCAGTCGAAAATCTACTACCTTTTAACATATATTTTTACAATTGTCTAATTAAACGCAAACATTGCTATAATTAATTTTTTTTTGTGAAACGCTTAATTAATCATACTACTTTTGATTCATCCTGAACCGACAATCTGGGTCAATGACCTATACAAAAGACTTTCAACCAGGAATTGCAAATAAACGGTACCATTTTTGTTCTGAGAGGGTAAAAAGTACCAGAATTTTAGTTGTAAATTTAATTCTGTGGCGTATAACTTAACGTCATCTTATGTATGTATCTACATGTAAGTATTTTCTTTCAGATCTTCCTCTATTCGATCTAGTATATCAATATTTTTATTATAGTCCACTTTTTTCACCTACCTACCTCAAATACAAATTAGTTCAATTAAACCCTGATTAATGATGGCGGCTTTGCGACGCAGCTTTTTCGTGTGAATTGCGGGCAGAAGCAACTATTTCGGTGGAGTTTTGACAAAACAGCTTATTTGGCTTTCGAGTTTTTATTTTCAAATCAATAAATGTCGATCTTTGACGTGTAAATTCAGTATTTAAATTAAACTTTTACCACGATTGCCTGTTGAACTATAGCTTTGTTTAACTATTTGCATAAATATTTTATTAGCACATTATTTTTGACATGGTAAAATTAAAGTCCACCTGGAGATAAGATATTTTGTCAAACTTTGCGCACAGACTTAGAGTTCAGTTGAATGTGCGCGCATGTGAACAAACATATCTACATACATACATAATTATTCCTAGTCTATTTACATATCTACACATATGCTTGCAAGCGCCCTTTTGCATGGAAGTAATTCGATTATGTATGCATTGTTAAATAAATGCATGCATGAGCATTCATACGATAAACAATAAATGCAATTTCTTTAGTGTTTTTGGAAGATTTTGTTTAACTACTTACAATATTTACAGAAAGTTATATGTATATGGAAAATATTAGTAAAACAAAATAAAACTCTAAATTCAAAGTATATGTAGAAGAATGAATATTTTTTTAAATGTTGGAAATAGAATTGCGAAAATTCCTTATCAAAGCAAAAGGAAAATTTTCGCTAAAAAACATCTGCAACCACACAAAGTAGCTGATAACAGAGAACGTACATTAATTTTCTCTAAAATTGTTGTTTTCGCTCAACCGATGTTAAATTTTGCCCCTTGTAGGCGAAAAATTATTGAGTGGTGAGCTAGACGAGAAAACGACCTTTTCCCAAAAACGCGGAACGACAGCAGGAACGAAGCGGAATGCTACATCTCTGTAAATATACGTTCTCTGTAATAGGTATTAGAAGGCTGCATGCGCACATTCATTTCTTCCATTTATGCGAATTAGTCGAATGTGAATGTGCTGCTCATTCGATTCATGAAAGCATGAGTTCATAGTGGTGGGTATTCACAGCGAAATAAGAGAAGAATATGAATACTCTCTTGCCTCTCTCTACAATGAATGCATAAGTCTTCTCTTCGCCACACTCCCTTATACTCAATGGTCAGGCAGAGTGAACGCGCAAACTAGAAAATGTGTCGAATGTCGCGAATGTTTTGCAGACATTCACCACCAGCGATGCCAGTAGATGCTTTTAACTAGAAAAATAACTTAGGTATACATCAAAAAATACTAACATATGTATGTACATATGTACCTACATACATACTAATACATATATTGAAAATCAGGGTTTTCTGTATTCATTGCAAATATTATAAATTTGGCATTTTTGAGTGAAAAACATTAAAACTGCATGAAGATATTTTATTCTTTTAATTTTGCATTTGCAACAAATCATGAATTATTCTAACGTACATACATACATAAATATTTAAAAGAGATTGTTAATTTGCTGTTATATGAATATGCAGAAAACTGGCAAAAACGGATTGCACTCTGCGTTATATCGATTACAAAGCGCATAATATGTCTGTATACTATATAGTACATACGTATGTATGAATTAAAAATGGTCGCGGTAAAAACCCTAGCTTACATATGTACATACCTACACAGGCAACCTTGAAATACTTTAACAAATATACATACATATGTATGTACATACAAGTGTTTATATTTTCTGGGTGGGGTTAAGGATCGTCAGTGATGTGATTAGTACTCATTGTTTTGTGTTTATAAGGATTTTTTAGTTTGGGAAAATACGTACATTTAAATGTGTACATATGCATGTATGGAATTGTGCAGATACTGCGAAGGCAAAAAAATCGCAAGTACCTGTGTTAATCACTTGTGCTAAAAATTATAAAATAGAGGCTTACCAGTAAATTAAACCATTAATGTGTGACTAGTGCTTAACGCTTCAACAAGTGACAACATAATTCGTAACCGTCTGTATAATATCCCGCAAAGTGAAAAAAAGTAAAAACGTTGCAATGGACGCAGAAGATGTAAGTACACCGGATTGCCTAATTAATTTAAAGTATAATTTTCTTTAAGTTAAAAGTGTAACAAATAAATATTTTTATATATTTATAGAATTTAGTAATGGATTCCTCAACTCCCAACGACTTGACCACAACCACACCTGGACCCAGTAATTCAGACATAAAAGCCAAAATTATTCAGAACGAATTTAAAATCAGCGATAAAGCAGGAAAAAGTAAAGTTTGGGAAATTTTTGGCAAAGTGGAGAACAATACTGGAGAAGAAATTGAAAATGTTGTAGCATGTAAAAAATGCATGAATGTGTACAAGTTTTCCAGAAATAGCACTTAAAATTTAGTGAAACATAAGTGCTATTTGGTATCGAGATGTAACGATAGTGCCTTGGCCGAAAAAATAGACGTCGACGTTGAGACAAAAAAAAGCGGAATATTAATTCTTACTTTGTGGATAATAGAGAGCTGCCGATCATTTAAAATTGTGGAAGACTCCGGGCTGATAAAATTTTCAGAATTTTTAATAGAAACTGGCGCAAAATATGGGCAACATGTAGATGTAAGCAAATTACTACCCCATCCAACAACAATTGTACGGAATGTTGGTAAAATATATAACGCGTATTTTCCAAAAATATGCGAAGAAATTTGCTCAATAAAAAACGTGGGATTTGCCCTCACTTCCGACATATGGACAGATGATTATTTACGAGTATCGTATTTATCTGTGACGACTCTCTTGATCAAAAATGGACAACTGATCACTCGTCTTTTGGGAATGAAGTCAATGGAAGGCGAAAGATGTACAGGTAATAACATTCAAATTTATTTTTCTTATATAGCTTCAAGTAATTTTACACGCTTTGTGATTATAGTTTGCTAAAATTGATTGCTTTTTTTATTTATTATTTTATTTGTTTTAGGTGGAAATATTACAAAAAAGGTACAGAAACTCCTGATCGAATTTGATTGCACACTCAACGATAAGGTCATTATTGTCACAGACAGAGGTTCAAACATGGTGGCAGCATTCCACACCTTCAACCGCATAAACTGCTTAAACCATTTAATGCACAACATACTGGAAAAATCAATGAAGGAAGTTTCTGAGGTGGCGAAACTTTGCAAATATTCTTCAAAACTAGTCAAATTTTTTAAAAAGTCGGGCATAAATTCCTCATTATGGACATCTTTAAAAAGCTTTTCATGCACACGCTGGAACACCATTTATTATATGATTTCTTCAATAGAGAAAAGTTGGGTTGAAATCGTTAATATATTACAGGAAAAAAATGAACTCAACAAGATGGATAATATTAGTTTGAATTGTATTAGAAGTGTACTACAAGTATTAAAACCCTTCGAAGAGTCCTCTAGGAAATTGGAAGCTGAAAAGGATGTAACTCTTCATTTAGCAATAGTACATATACATCGTTTGAAGAAATCGTGTATGCCAAATAATGAAGATGCAGATATTGTCAAAAATTTAAAAGAAAGCCTGAGTAATCTGATAGATACTATTGTATTGCCAAACATGTCAATTTACCACAAAGTTGCAATTTTCTTGCTCCCTCCTGCCAATAAGCTAGTTATATTTAATGAAAATGAAAAAATTCGTATAAGAACTGAATGTAGTAACATAATGAGAAGTTATATGAATGATCTGAGTAACGAAGAAAGTCAACCTGAATTGTCTGCTTCCGTGTCAGCTTATAATTCGCAAATTTTTATGGACTTTTTCCAACCTCAACAATCATTTAATTTAGAAGAAAAAATCAGCAATGAGTTACGCATATATGAAGACACAAATGTAACATTTCATGACGATTTTGATATCCTTCAATGGTGGCACTTGAATAAAACGCAATTCCCACTACTCTATAAAACAAGCTGTAAAATTTTAGCGGTGCCAGCTAGTAGTGCCGCTTCTGAAAGGATTTTTTCAAAGGCGCGGCATCTTATATCAGAGAAACGAAGCTTAATCGGTTCCAACGCAATCAATGTAAATCAACTAATGTTTTTAAATTGTAATGTGAATCGAATTGAGATTATGAAAGAGTTAGGCCAAGAAACCAATCCTTGAAGAAAATAATGTCCTTAAGAACACAACTATGTATTTAAATTTATGGAATTAATAAATTAGTTTTAGAATATATGTATATACCTACATATGTAAGCATGAAATACTTTTTTTTTTTAATTAAATATATATGCGTATGGAATGAATTAATTTTTCAGTCATTGAAAAATCTTGCTATTTTTTATCATTTTCAATAAAATATAATTAAAAAAATATGTCGCATTTTTTTCTAATTAAATACTTTGATCCATTTAGCAAAACTCTGAAATTTTGCCTTGCAATATTAGCACACATGCGAATATTCATTGTGCTCAGCCACACATTCGAATGCTCATATGTAGTTGCACAACTTATTTACGTCTCTTCGCACAATGTGTTTCTCTTAAATTTTGTAGCAACTGAGCTACGTACTCACAGCTATCTGCACACTCATTCATTCATATCGCTGGCTGAGCGTTGAGTGCGTCGACTGTTTGTGATACAAGCGAATGTGTTAAAACTGCTAATGACTGCATTCATGCAGATGTCTAATGTATAAGCATAGGTAGGATCATAATGTAACTCCTCCACCCTTAAGTTATTTGCGTCCACGCAAATAGTTAATTTGCTTTTAATACTTAAAATATTATTATTATCAATCAATGTAAAACAATTGTAAATTGAGGTAGTTGAAAAAAATATCAATTCGAATTCTCACTGGTAAACCTGTAGTTTCTTTTCCATTGACTTTTATAATATTTAACTTTTCGGTTATTGGAAGTATCGATAACATAATTGCCTTGACGATCATAGCTATCAAGTTTCTTATATTTAGGCTTAGCTTTTGGGATTTGTCTGTTGATTACAATGTTTTCTAATTGCTTTGGTTCAGAGTTTCTCTCGTGATTTAATTTATTAATTTTATGAATTTTACGCTGCTCATATTCTTTGCTCAAATTATATATTTCTTCTTTACTAAAATTTTTATTTATAAAATCAATTGGCCTTTGTCTTGTATTGGAATGAATAGTTCTGTTATACGTTGTAAAAACTTTGAAAATTTTTCCCTCCAAGTCGAACTTTTCAGAATTTTTCTTGTCAGCTTCCAATATTATCTCAGAATCATTAATCATTAAGTGTTCCGTGTAACCGTTCAATGTCAGAGTTACCTGCCTTAAGATAAGCTGTCGTTACGTGTGTATCAATGTTTTGTTCTATACTACATATTGAGCAATTATTAATTAAGATTGTTATCGTTTTAAGAAGTTTAGGGTAAAAATATTTATTTTTCAACTCTAAAAATACTTCTTGGATTCCTCTATGACTATTTCGCAAGTGCTCGCTTTCTATAATTCTCAGCATATCGTTTTTATCGCTGATTTCAATTAACCTAATATTAGAGCGGTATAAAGTTATAGACTTATTTTGAAAGAAATTTACTTATATTTTTTGAAATTTTAAGAAAAGTTCATCTTTTTCACAAAAAATACACATGGTTCCTTTGTCTATTAGTTTGTTTTGCATAATATTCCTCAGGCCAGATTTATCAGTAACTTCAATATGGTTTTGGCACTTTTTATGTATAATTTTGGTTAGAAACGTTTCATTTTCTCCATAACTGAGGTAAATTTGATTTTTGTAATAATTGATAGGGTTTTCAGTAATAAATATGTAATTTAAATTATCTTCCAGTGCACTGTGTACAGTTGCAGCTGTCGACCAAATGCCCATTTGTTCTTCGTCTTTATTTCTGCATTTAACTGATTATTAAAAACATTTACACTCATTTAACATGATTTTCCTCCTTTGCAATTTCATGTTTGGCTCCTTAATATTGTGCAACCAAACTAATGGCTTATGGTCGGTTTGAATTTGAAACTTATGACCGTATAGATAGGTGCGAAAATGCTTTACTGACCACACAACAGCGAGTGCGTCCTTCTCAATAGCTGAATAACGAATTTCATGATCGGATAAGGTGCGTGATGCATAACAAATGGGATGACCATTTTGGCTTAATACTGACCCTATGGCAACTTGAGATGCATCAGTCGTAAGGACGAGATTTTTATTAAAGTCGGGTGACTGCAGGACTGTAATTAGTTTTTTTTTTAACATTTCAAATGAGTTACAAAATTCTTTACTTTTAAAATCTAATCCTAATACCCTGCATGAACTTTCGGTAATATCCGATGATACCCAGAAATTGTTTAATTTCTTTTATACTAGTTGGTGCTTGCATTTTACTTATTGCTTCAATCTTTGATGGATCAGGTTTAATACCATCACCTGTTACTACGTGTCCTAAAAAATTTGTAGTTAATTCTGCAAAACGACATTTGTCCAACTGTATTTTTAAATTTGAAACTCCTAAAGTTTTAAAGATTTTTCTTAAAGAATCAATATGCTCTTGAAAACCTGTAGAAAATATCAGTATATGGTTTAAATAGACAACACAAATTTTGTTGATATACTCTCTTAATACATGGTTTATTAACCTTTGGAATGCTGTCGGTGCTGTCTTTAGGCCAAATGGCATTCGATTGAACTCGTAATGACCACTTGCAGTCGAAAAAGCTGTCTTAGCCCTATCATCAGGATGAACCTCAATCTAATGGAATCCCTTGGCAAGATCTATCGTGCTAAAGTGACAACATTTTCTCAACTTATCAAATATGTCCTCCATATTTGGAAGTGGCAACTTGTCGTCCATTGTTTGTTCATTCAGCTTACGATAGTCGATCACAATTCTCCATTTTTGTTTACCACAGTTGTCGGTCTTTTTAGCCACAACCCAACACAGGATACCTATATAATTTAGTATAAATTGGAGCATCAGTTTTAGTCACAATTCGATGTTGTACCTCATTGGTAAATTGTAAATTATCTCCATCTTTATAAAAAAGATCTTGGTATTGATGCAAAAAATTTTGTAGCAAATTTTCATCCTTTGAATTTAAATGTTTAAGAAAAAGACAATCCAACATTGCATTTCTGGTTTCTTCTTCACATGTAAGTATTTGCATGGATTCATTTTTCAAGTAATCAGTCACTGTTATTTCTTCCTTTTCGTTAAAATAAATTGGTAATTGTACATCGTCTGCTATCAATAGTCTATTCTTAAAGTCCATTTTAGAATCTATGTTTAACAGTATGTTATTGCCAATAATGCCATCAAAGTGATTATGAAATTGAAATTCTAGAAAGTTAACATTATAGTTTGGTTTTTGAAATTATTTAAACAGCGGAATGCTATATTGGACATCTGTTGAAACATTTCTATTTATAACTTTTAGTGTTATAGAAGGCGACTTTATTCTCCATTTCGGATTGCAAACATTAGGGTTTATTATACTCAACTCTTCACCTGTGTCTATAATAAACTTTGGTTTTCTTACGGGCGTGTCTACTGTTATATAGGGTAATTTTCTTGCCCGTCCAACTGAAAATTTTCATTTACTCCAATTTCCATTGGCTCTGTTAAAGGCTCAAACGGCTATGATTTTTATTAGCATTAAATCTCTGGTTATTGTTGTTATTTGCTTGGTAGTTATTAGTTCTGTTCATTCCACGAGAACTATTTTGTATTCTGTCAGTTAAATTGCTGCTATTGCTAGTTAGTCTTGACTGTAAAGAAGAATTTGTTGGTATACTGTTATGGTTTTGTTGTCCGTAATTAAAAGTACTGTTATTGCAATGTTGTTTGTGCCGTTGATTAGCATAACTAGAAATGTTACTTGCCCTCTGCTCTGTTTTTTGTTTGCTCACTAACTTTCCACACAGAGAGTTGGATGAATTTTGTATGCAGCTTATTTGTTGTTGTTGACGGCCGTAAACGAAAATTACCTTCAAAGTGACCTACAAAGAGTTGCGTGGAAGTCGCTGCAATGAGACGATCCCTTCTTGATAGTTTCTGATTTTCGGTCTCTTTTCTCAACGTGATGTTTTAGTTAGTTGTTGTATCAAGTTACGGACTTAAAGTTGTTTTTGTCGTAGTTATTTTCTTGAATTCTTTCCTTCCTTTATCTTCCTTTTTTGTTGGTAAGAATTTTTATTTTTCCAAGTCCAATGATAGTTTTTAACGGCTTAAATGTTGTTTGTTTTTGTTATTATAACTGCATTGATGTTAAACTGTTTTTGTATTCCCTTCTTCTGTTATTTGCACTTTTCACATGCTAATTAAGCATATTTTTGCATAAGTCTTTTTCAAGGTGACCTCTACACAGGTTCTATTGTTTTGTTGTTATTTTATTTAATTTTTTTCTTCGCTGTTTTTTGCTTTTGCATGTAGTCCTCCTTTAAACTTGCTACGTTAAATTTTTCAAGGTGACCTTTAAATGTCTTTCATTTAAAGTCCCGTAGATGTATGTTTAAAAATTGTTTTTGTATATAAAACCAGAGAACTTGTAAGTAATGAGAAGGCGCAAATGTTAAAACAGCCTTTTCATCAACAAAATTTCTACGTGCCGTCGGGAGAATTCAACATAGCAATTTAATTCTACCATACCAATAAAAACCATTTTCACCATATTTTGCTATATTTAGAGCAGAGGGGCTCTTTTGCGGAGGCGAGCGGCTGCATGTGTACAAAAAGAAGATAAATAATAAATCAAAACAAAAACCATAGAAGGAAAATAAGTAAACAAAAAAACCAGTTTCTGGATAGCGAAACGCAACTTGAGACGGCAGATGAGTTATGCAACAGTTGAGGATAAGAGAAGGGTTGAAAGGGATAGGGGGAATCGTCAAAAGAATATTCTTTCGAGTTTTCGGCAATTTTTGTGTCAATCGCCATCAGCACGTGCACATGTACGCAAATGAGTTGATGCGCGCATGAATTGCTCAATAAATGCATCCATGTATGTATGTACGTATGTATGTAGTTTCAGATATTTTAGAATATTTAGCGCTGGTGCAGGCACTATTGCAGCTGAGGTTGCGATGCGCTGTGATGTGATTAAGATTTAGCGTAGGTCAAGGTTGAAGTTATACACATGCACATTGTATGTACATATTTACATACATACATATGTATGTATATGCACCTATCAACTAATCTTTATTTACTAATTTTCTAAGTCAAAAATAAGTTTAATAAAAACATGACAAAATTATATTTTTTAATGAAAAATCAACTATGGCTCATTATACATACTTATGTATGTATGTATGTACTTACATAAGTGGAATCAAGAAAAGATTCATTCACACATGCGCAATTTTTCAGCGCAAGTGCACAGCGAAACATTGTATAAACATTGTATATGCATATCTACATATTTACGTATGTATGTACATACCTACAACAACAAAAAATTCATTCATAAGCGCTCGCGTGTATTTCCGAAAACAAAATATGTATGTTCATTCATAAGCGCAAGCATTTCATCTCCCCGCGCACGCAAATGCTCCCCGCAACAATCACCATTGACGGTCATTGAAAGGATTCTACATCGCAATATCAGACAATAATCTAATTGGCCAACGTAGTCTGACAAATTGCTGGCATTCTAGAATATTCTAGAATATTCCGGAACATTCTAGAACATTCTAGAACTTTTGTCCAAATGCGCGCATCAACCCATTTGCGTACAAGTGCACGCGCTGATGGCGATTGACACAAAAATTGCCGAAAACTCGAAAGAATATTCTTTTGACGATCCCCCCTATCCCTTTCAACCCTTCTCTTATCCTCAACTGTTGAATAACTCATCTGCCGTCTCAAGTTGCTTTTCGCTATCCAGAAACTGGTTTTTTTGTCTATGGTTTTTGTTTTGATTTATTATTTATCTTCTTTTTGTACACATGCAGCCGCTCGCCTCCGCAAAAGAGCTCCTCTGCTCTAAATATAGCAAAATATGGTGAAAATGGTTTTTATTCGTATGGTAGAATTAAATTCAGTACTTTTCGGAGGTGAATTCTCTCCATCGCACCCGCAAATTTTGTTGATGAAAAGGCTGTTTTAACATTTGCGCCTTCTCATTACTTACAAGTTCTCTGATAAAACTGTTGAATTATGTACCTATTTAATTAAACGTTATTTTTTACACAAAATTGCTTTCCATACGCAATTTGCATTTGCAATTAAAGAAAGTTTGTAAAAATGTCTTTCACAACTAATTTGCGTTAATAAAAATATGTCCTTCCCGAACAAAAAAAAAATTTTTTTTTTGTAGGTTTGTAAAAATGTTTTATTTTTCACAATTTATTTTCTATAGTAGAAATGTTCTTTTCGAACTGTTTTATTTCTTTTAATCCGGTTTGAAAAAGTTTGTGTTGAAAATGCTCTTTTCGAACTATTTTTCACATTTTCTAAACTCGTTGATTAAATTTTAATTTTGCAGTGCGCTTTTTTTTCTTCTTTTAAATCGCGACCGACTGCGCCAATAACGATGTGGGGAATCTTGTAAGGATTAACTTTATTCCTCAGTATCCAAATACAAACCAAAACTTAAAAGCTAAGAACAACTTAAACTAGGTATCAGAGAGAATGCAATTACAGATCTATGTACATATGTAAGTATCGATTAACATTATTAAACAAGGTAAGTAAGTAACTATGTATGTAATAACATTAGGTTAACAGAGGTTAGTATGTAAGAAAGGTAAGTATGTATTAACCTTCGCAAAAGTATGTAAATAATGAGTAGGCTACAGAGTGAGTGGGAGTGTTATACAGAATGTTTGTGGAGTAAGTAATAAGTATGTACATAAATAGGAGTTAACGTAATGTATGTATAAGCATAGGTGGGTTCATAGTTCAGCTATATACATAGAAGATTTTAATATCAAAATAAATGTGTTCAACTTATGCGCGTACATACAAACATACATACATACAGACACACATAAATATGAATGGAGATATGTCACAGATGAACATACAGTGGCTCACAGCCAAAGCAAGTATTACCTGAAAACTAAATATGTATATCTTCCAAAAAATATAAATGCAACTAACCAGCGACAGATATACACATTTAATTTATGCTGTAAAAAATTCAGATTGCATAGTTATTTTATTTAATTAACAACAAAAACAAAATTCAGTTTTAAATTGCACCTCACAGCGCAAATGATGCAGTAACAAAAAAAAAGAATTCATCGCAATTTTTTTAAGGACACAACTAAAATTGTTGGTCGATTAATACTTTGTGGAATACCCTTACTATCTATAACTGCTTTCATACGTTTCGGCATGGATTCCACCAATTTCTTTGTATAATTAGGAGCAAGTTTACTCCACTGCTTGCAGAGCGTTTTTCAAGTCGGTTTTATTTCGAATCTCGTATTTTCGAATCTCTCGTTCTAAAACTGACCAGAGATTCTCGATTGCATTTAAATCTGGAGACTGTGCTGGTGTTTGTACTGTTTGCCAACTTTGTACAACTCCGGATTTGTGTTTGGGATCATTATTTTGATAGTACCGAAACTTGTCGGAAATATTTGATTTCGTGGCACTTTGTAGCAAATTTCGTTTCAAAATATCCGGATACACACTCTTGAATTCCAAATTTCCGACTCAAGAAGACGACCTGCATCCCCACACAATTAAACTTCCTCCACCATGTTTTACGGTGCTACGTAAATTTTGCGGTTGTAGCTCAGCATTTCCTTTTCTCCATACATAACTCTTTCCATCCGCTCTAAACAGGTTGAATTTACTCTCATCAGCAAGAACATAAATGTTCGTTTGCAAAATTCAACCGTGTATTTCGATTTTTAGCATCGACGTATGGTTTATTTTGGGCTGCGCGGCCATTGAAATCAGCTTCTCTGAGCACTTTTCGAATGTTTCTGGATGGCATTTTCCCCCAAGAAATTTTTCCACTTCTTTGCCTAAAGCTGGAGCACTTAAATGGGGATTTTCCGTACAATCCAACGGGAATCACTTTCGTTAAATATTTCATTATGAGCCGATTTCTTTTTATTTGCGACACGATTTTGTCAAAAGTATCAAATACTATTCCAAGATTGCTCACATTTATAACAGTATTTTACTTGCATTCGAAAATCGACGCCAAGCTGTCGCCGCTAACGGTAAACATTTGTGCATCATTTTGGCTGTGAGCTTGCATTTCGGTATACGAACATGTTTTTACTTTACGTTTGTAAAAAAAATAATTTTGGCGTTTTTTTTTATTTTACTAAAATATTTTTATTTCGCAATATTAACTCGATTTTTTACTAAGCGCTTTTTCATTTCGTTGCTGCATCATTTTGGCTGTGAGCCACTGTACATATATACATATGTACATATGTATATGTACATATACATAAGTGCATTTGTACCTGAAGTCATAAATAACTAAAATGTCAACAGGTGCATGTGCATATAAATGAATGTACCAATAACTATTTTTGTTGATATACATTTACGTATGTAAATACATTCTCGCTACAAATATATATATGTATAGTTATATATATACATACATATATATATGTAAATATTTGCCAGTATTCATTTCATTCCTCCACCAGCGTGACATTCTGAAAAATCTTCAACTACTACATACATACAACACGCGCACGCAAATGCCCTCCTCAACAATAATTTTCGCGACGATCACAAAAATGCTAAAATCCTAAATTTTACATACCATCGACAGTCATTGAAAAGTCACAACATCGTAATATTAGACAATGCTGCAATGTGGCACCATAGCAGAGAAACATATCTCGCATTTCTCGTAAAGATTTTACAATTTTTGAGCAAGTGCAAATGTACATACTTATGTATGGCACATTTATGTATATATTTACATACGTATGTAAATGTGTCGGGTACATGTCTGTACGCAGCTTTTTCGTGCGAATTGCGCACAAAATCCACTACTTATGTGGAGTTTTGACAAAACGTCTCATTTAGGTTTAGAATCTTTGTTTCAAAATCAATGAAATGCGATCTTTCGCACAAAAATTTAATATCTTTATTTGACTTTTACCAAGATAACCTGGTAAACTATAGCTTAGCTTGGCTATTCATTGGAATACTTGGTTGGAGGATTGTAATTTTAAGCTTGATAGGAAAAAAGTGATAACTGAGTAAATTTTGGTAGTGTTATTTCGCTTTCATCTTAGATCTTGTCTGCCAAGGGGACAGAGGAGCTTGCATACATATGTACGTTTGTATCATTTTTATCTACATATGCTTGTATGCAGTATGTACATGCTTAGAATTGCTTAAGTGATCGACGATTTTATATATCTTACCAACATTTATTTCAATTCTTAAGTACAATATAACTTTATGAATAAAAATGATAAATATATATAATTTAAATCAGAGTTACGAAACTGTCATTTGTATATCAACATTTCCTCACACGACCTAATCAATAGGGGAATTCAGACCAGGCTCGATAATTTTTTAATCAAGATTTTCCGCCGAATTAGCAATATCGATTAAGCTGCTATTTTACCTGCTTTTTAAAACATAACTAATTCCATCGTGATTATGTTAAATGCTCTAAAAAGCTAGGCTCTGATGCATATGTATGTAGGAATCTGAGGAGAAATATTTAAAAAAAAAGCTAACAAAAGAGAAAGGCTGAAAAAAGTTTATTTTTTACAGTTATATTAAAAAAAACACGGACGAAATTCGACGCGCTCCCCAAAAATTCTCAAAGAACTAAACGTCCGTTGACTTTTGCTGTTTTTTTCATTCATGTTTACCGTAATTATTCTAAAATTCTGATTAAAAACCAATTGATAAAACTACCAATCTAAACAAAAATGAAAGTTTAGACAAAAAACACCTGCAATCCTACAATGTACCTCATAACATACATACTTTATATTCACTCTCTCTTAAAATTGTATTTTCGACCAACTGTTGTTAACTTTTGCTGACGGGTGGTGAAAGTTATCGGGTGGTGGGATAAGCCAAAAAATACAGTTTCCTTCAAATCCGCGGTATGGGACAAGGAATCAAACGAAGAATAATCATAATCATAGCACACTCTTAAGAATATACATATCTTCTCTTACCTCTGATCTGTATTCCCTCTGTATTTACCTCTGATCACTTTCCCCATGTTACAGTGGGATATCAAAGGGTACTTTAACAATCTAAATCAACTTTAAATTCGAAGTAAACAATATCTCATATTATTTCCCTTCAAGAGGCGCATATTTCTCTGATATTGGGGTATTTTACCGCAAGAGGTAAAATTATAGATTACGTACTTTTGTCTGAAAATCTAGTTGTCCTCAACGGTGGCTCGCCGACGCGACACGAATTTCAACTAAAACTATCCCATATCTTTGCGGAAGCGACCACTTTCGCATTTTGTCCGAATTTTCACTTCTTTTAAATCATAATACTACTCGTATGTTTGTACATATGTGTATATCCCTCACCTAAATTCAGCATCGACAAAACAGACTGGGATATGTTTAAAAAAGCTTGCCATGAGCTATTACTGAAGTACTCATATTTCAATTACGTTAATTGCGAAACAGCTATGCTTGTCAAATCTATAAGAGCAGCAGCACACAATTCTGTACCTCAAACAACTAAAATTGACGCCTGGAACAATTACAAGCAAACTTATCATTAGTCAATTTAATAAATTATAAGCCAACGCGCTCTTAAGAAGGAACCCCTAGTAGACTTTGAAGTGCTATTAAGGCTCTTGCTGGAATAACCAAATATCCTAATATTCTATTCATATCCACCAACAACGGCCCGATTTACTATCTCCCTATAATGGCTAACCATTTTTCGTCTTGTTGATCCAATTTTTCACACGATAGCAACTTTCAGAACATATTTGCCTCTAATAAAACTATTTTACTAGATTTTTCTTACTCAAACTCTCGTCCACGCCTAACTGTGATAAAGTAAGATTCTCCCATTACTATTTTCGCATTGCCAGCATCCCTAACATCACTAAAGGGCCAGGCCCACGGCAGAAATCGAATATCTTACCCACTCCTAAAAAATCTTTTTTATAAATTCAAATCCAAATTGCTGAAGAGATACAATAATACCCTTGGCAGTTGAGTCTGCCCCCAATCCTGGAAAACTGCTACTATTGTACCAAGCCAATTTCACTACTTCCATGCATCAGCAAACTTCTAGCAAAAATTATTTCAAAAATAATTCAACGGCTCGCTCTGAAAATCACCTTACTGGTCAATATCAATTCGCTTTCAAAATAACTACATATGTACCACTGACGCACTCTTACTTTTCGATCACTTTGTGCCCACAGTACTATCCACCAAAACTAAGTATGTCTCAGTTGCATGCCTTGATTTTGAAAAGGCGTTAGATCGATACGCGTGGTACTGAAGGAACTTTCCAATTAAAACTTTTTTAACCAATCGTAAATTATGTGTGAAGATAGGCAACACCTACTGCAATGTAGCCACTCTTCACAACGGTATTCCGCAGGGGTCACCGCTATCGGTGATTTTGTTTATAACTGGTTTTAATAGAATTAGCCAGATTCTATATAAACATAAGCATATTAAGCATACAATATATGCGGATGATGTATTGATTTATACGAAAGAGAAGGATTTAAATTCTGCCAAAAATACCTTTCGTAATACCATTGGTTCTTCTGGTCAGAATATTCTGGCATAGAATATTCTGTCCAAGCATATAACAAATGTAAACTTTTTCATATTTGTAAAAAACATGGTTGTGATAATCTTAGTTTAAGTTACAATAATAATATTACAGACAGTGTCGACACTCTTAAAGTGCTCGGTATACTAGGCTAATATTATTAAATACCTTTCCTCTAAGCATTGTCACTTTCATATGTCCACACTAATAAATACCACACATTTTTTATACTCTCTAAAATTGACTACGGTTTATCGATTTTTGTTAATTGTTCCGAAACGAGTCTCAAACTGCTTGATGCTCCATACCACGCAGCCGTCCGTCACAGTTGACGAGCCTTCCCTACAGCTCCAACTAAGTTTGCCCTCGCTGAAGCTGGATTATCAACAATTACAGAACAAGTAAAACTCAGCCTGATACCAAAATTATACCTCAGCAGTAATAAGCAACTATATGATATTGTTAAAATGGCTTTATACTGCAAATACAATTTTACAAAAGAATCTACAATAACTAAGTGCTATAAGCTTGCTAAATCTCTGCGAATTTCTATTAAACCGTCTCTGGCAGCTCCAGAAACACCACCTTCCTTGTTCTTGAGCACATTTTCCTTTCATTCCGCATTGGAAGCCTATATAAAATCTCACAGCAATAAAACGGAATACAAATAACTATTCCTAGAAGAAATTTTTAAACACCCATCAAGGAACTGTATTTTTACGGATGCTTCGAAAATGAATACCTCTACGTCATATGCCGTTCTCAGTGAGACTGGTACAACAGTTTGTGTTGGGCTATTAATGTCATACTGCTCTATCTACACTCGAAGTCGCAAGAAAGATATATCATCTGCATAGATATCCTTTCAACATTTTCCTCTCTGCGTTACCCTGATAATAAAAGTCCCTTAATATCATCTATTAGAGATTTATTAACAACGCATATAAATAAATTGCGTGTAATACGAGTTCCAGGCCATATGGGTACATCCCGAAACGAAGCTGCAGATTCAAGAGCCTAGCTTGCTTTCCACGAGCCACTGCATATCGATATTACCCTCATGAAATCCGATATTTATCACAATATAAATAACCATATCCGGAACACCAAAGGTCAGAATAGACTTCAGTGGCACACCACTATTCCACACTCAACCCAAGTGGATTAAAACCAGATTATCCGGTCAATATTAATTGAATTAAATCACAATCTTTTGTTAGATTACATATCGGCCATGCCAGGTTAACGCACGGCTATCCCTTAAAAGGAGTAAAATAAAATTTATTTTTAACTTGTTACGACATCATTATTTTTATTTAATTCCCACCTATCATGTGCAGGACATCGAGCTGAAACTCCTGGTAGCTAGTGCTCGCAATTAAGTATATTAGTAATTGTATTATTGATATTATCATAATGAATAAAATAAACAAAAATAAATAATATTGTTTCAAATAAACTTCCAACGGACACAGTAAAAGACGTATGTTTTCTCGCCCAAAACCGCTTGTATTAAAATAGCGAATATTTTCTTGCCGTAAAAAATTTCTTACGCCAATTTGCCGCTATTAAATTTGGTACAAAACTCCGTCTTTCCCGCGGTACATTCCCACATACCGAAATTTATATGTAAGTAAATGTACATACATACTTGTATATGCAAAATTTTATACATAACACAAATAAAATTTCATTGCTCTTCACAGGCCTTATCTATCCCAATGTGTAATAAAAAAAATATCAGCAGATCAAAATTCTATTTCTGCTGTCCACCAATTTTCGCCGTTCGCTGCACAGGTCACTGAAATTGGCTTAACCAATTGCCAAATAATATATGTAGGTGCATTCTCTGTATATTTATATACCATGAGTATAAGTGTTTTTACCAGTTCTTCAGTCTTCAGCAACTATTTGCATGTTTTTTATCGAACAATAAAATCCCCGCGCAAGAATGAAAGAATACAAGATTGCGCTGATTGATCTGAAATTCGGAGAGTGAAGGCCTGCGCAAACAGACGCGGTACGGTACAGCGCGGTATAATCTGGAACGATATGCGGTATAAAATAACATGGCGGTATTGGAAGGACTCAAACACCGCGGTAAAAAAAATAGCACAGCGTGCACAATTGACCGCGCGGTATAAGCACTTATATCGAAAACAGGGTTGTAATTATGAGCTAGACATCTACCTAAGTATATTTTATAAACACTACCCTTTTCTTTATGGAAACATGAATAAGAAAATCCTGATTCGTTAGTTTACAAAAATAGTCATTATTTATTACAAAATAAATAAAATAAAATTTGAAGATTTTCGCTCGACAAATTTTTTTGCCAAAAATGGAATGGTTGTGCCCATCGCAAAAATGGACTGACAAAATATAAAGAAAACAAGATAATTGGGCTTGGAACTGGCAATGTTGCCGATTCAATCACGTACTGCTTGCCATTTATAAAAATGAGTTCTATGGCAACAATGTTTTGCGTCGTACCGCAGTGTACCGCACCATGCTTGTTTGAGTGCCTTTGTGTAAATTATGGTGCCCACAGTCACCGACGCAAACGTACGTTACGTGTCAGCTGACACGATCAAACTTATGAGAGCGCCATGTAAATGAAAACTCATCAACGTGTACGTGTGACGGTTACGCGCGACGTGTACGTGTGTAATTTGAGAAATTTAGATTTTTGGCGTGAAGCCGTGTCAGCTGAGTACTTTCTCACCGCACAGTGTTGCCAAGCAGAACTTTTAAAATCATTAACAAAATAACCTTTTAAAAATTTAATTTAATTAATTTAAAATCGATGTTTAATAATGTTAATTATAGATAAATGAACTATTTGCATTTGTTGGTTTTTGGCTTTGGTTTATTATACAATGAAAAATTGTAATTGACAACGCGGATATGTGTAAAAGTATGTGTGCAAACAAATGAATGGCAACATTGTGTTGATGCAAGCAAACACAGTTTTATGTACGCAAAGTTTGTTTACAAAGCATACGTACGGGCACAAGTTTTGCTCAATTTTGTGTATCTCCCGTCAAACAGACACGGCATACGTACACGTCGGTGACTGTGGGCACCATTATACTGCTCTCTACCGTACCGACTGAGCGGAGAAACGTTAGCATACATGTTAGAAATAATACACTCTAATAGTGTTAAACACGTAGAAAACAATACACATGATTGTGAGTATAAACACATGGTTTTTGTAAATAAAATCTTTTTTTATGACGAAGAAATTCTGTCGAAATTTTCAATCTGCGCCTCCTTCTGTATTCTTTGCACCATAAGATCATCCAATTGTGGATACTCGCACACACACATACATACGCACCAAGAAAAAATAGACTTTCTCACTTACTTAATTGGCGCTTAAGTGGTTAAGCGATTTTGGCCGAACTACTCCTACAATTTGTGGTGTGCGTCTTGATGTTGTAACACAAATTGAAAGGCCTACAGTTTTACGCCGACTCCGAACGGCGAATGTTTTTTTGTAAGAAGTTTTTTCATGGCAGAAATACACTCGGAGATTTGCCATTGCCTATTTCGCTTACATATTTGTACATACAGCGAACAACCGTGATGTTCCACAAGCTTTGTATGCCGACAATGTCAGCAAAATCTTCCTCCCAACTGCCATGGTCGCATTGGAACACGAGCGGAATTGTTTCAAATCAGAGCCTTAATTGACCACGGCTCACAAAAGACCTTCATGTTCTCGAAAGTTCAAAAAAGGTAGAAACTTCCATTCGAACGCCTCAGCTTTAAAATCTCTGTATGCAACAACAAGGACCGTGCCTCAAACAGTCGATATATTGTATGACAGTCATTCAAGAAAGAGTTTTCAAAAGAAATTCTCTTTCGGATCCGCTCGGCCAGCTGCGCTCCATCATTTTTTAACTAAGTAGTGATCGTTTAATATAAAAGGAGAGTTAAGCCTACGTACAACAGAGTGTTGCAAGAATATCTCGATCTTGGCCATATGGAGGCTCCACATCCATGTGAAACAGTCTCAAACGGCAAATATTTCTACTCTTACTTGACACTGTTGTGGGGTTGTTAGACCAGATAAGATTCAAAATCATCTGGTTCAGGAAACTCCCATGTGGCACATTGGTCACACACTCCAATAAGATCTCATGCTTCTTACTCTGCAGTGGCGCATGCACATTGAAAAAATGTATCGTCAAATAATCAACCACGTTCCAAATTGTCAGAGGATGCTATTTCGCAAATCGGCTAATTCTTCTGCCACCGATTATAACCTTAAACCTTGAAACCGTCACATTCGGCGTTAGTTGTGCACCATATCTCGCCATCCGTGCTTTTCATCAATTAGCAGATGACACGATAGCTCCCACAATACTTAACACCGAGACCTATGTGGACGGCATCTTCTCGTAAATTCATGACATTAACAATGCCATTGAATCACTTGCTCAAGTGATCAAAGCACTGAATTGGCATTGATTGGGATAAATGCGCCAAGTCTATAGCTTCATTAAAGTGGCAACAGTTCGCAAAAAATCAGCCAGACCTCGGCGACACCAAAATTCTTCGACGGCTTGACTTTGGTCCGGGGCAAGATTTTGCTTTGTGCGCCAGTACTACTGACAAAATTGGTCACAACAGCTCGACTTAGAGGCATGTAAAACATTCTTATGGGCAGATTCGGAGATTGTGTTAGCTTGGCTGGAGAAGCCGTCATGCACCTGGAAGACCGTACCTCCTAAATCCTGGAGCATTTACCTCCTAAATCCTGGAGCATTTTCTAAACGGTACATGGCGCCATGTTGCTGGTGTTGATAATCCAGCGTACCTCGACAATCGTGGTTGCAAACCGCAAGACATGGCGGCTTCCTCGTTCTGGTGCCATGAACGCTTGACCGACATCAAAGCACGAGTTCTCCATGGTCTGTACGGAAGAAGTTATCCTCGCTGCTAAATGCTTTAAAGTATAAAAATCCAGTACTTAAAGATAGACTTATAGATGCAATCAAGGAATGATGAGGTCTTTCAGAGACTCAGTTCGGATTTAGAAAGGGCAGATCCACAGTGAACGCAGCCAGACTAGTGAAACAGTTGGCGGAAGAAGCAATCAGTGGAGGAAGGTAGAAGTAGAGAGCTGCAAGCTGGAGACACTTCACAAGTTCAAAACACCTGCATACCTCCGGAGAATCATAGATAACTTTAAAACAGGGTGCTACTATACGATACTAGTAGTAGGAAGATGGGGCCGTGCGCAGAAGTCCACGCAAGTGGGGAAAGTCTCTGATCGCCATTCACCTGGGAGTGGCCAGAACAATTCTTCTGCATACGGGTCAAGCAGCTCACAACTTCCAGGTGATTTCGCCCAAGTGCCCTCTGGGTAGCTCCCGAACACCCGTTTGGGGGTGAGATAAAGTGAGAAGGCGAACCTGGTGGGCCACTCAGACGTTTTCGGTTTAAGGGCCCACCAGGATTTTGAAGCGTCTGTCCATCAGAAGCGCGGCTGAGAGCGGGCATCTGACTTGGAGCAAGCGACTCGCAATATAAATATGCCTAAATCAAGAAATCCCCAGAATCTGGGTGTGCGCTGGGCTTGATACCCGCCACGTTAAAATCCCTTCCGATGAAAAATTTAAGCAAAAAGCCGCGGATGGGGCCCCCCTATTCGGATAACGACCACAACAAACGTTTAAAGGACTATGATTTAATGGCATGCACCTGGAATGTCCAAACCATTATTTGGGAAGGTGCCTCTGCCCGGCTAGGGGGCAAGAAATGAAGAGGGTCGGGCCATGCGACGTCTACTACAGCTGCCATGTAAAGGAGGCCAAGCTCAGTGTTGGATTTGTGGTGGGAGAGAGACTTCGGCGCCAAGTACTGTCGTTCACACCGGTGGACGAACGTCTCACCCCGATTCGTATAAAAGCTATATTCTTTAACATCTCGCTGATTTGTGCCCACGCCCTACGGAAGAGAAGGACGATGTGACCATTTGATAACTTCTATGAGTGCCTTGAGCGCGCGTACGAATGGTGCCCCCGCCACGATATAAAACCCGTGCTAGGCGATTTTAATGACAAGGTGGGAAGGGAAGGAATTTTTGGTCCCACAGTCGGTAAATTCAGCCTACACGATGAATCATCCACTAGCGGACTGAGGCTGATCGACTTCGATGGGGCCGGAAACATGGTAGTATGTAGTACCAGGTTCAAGCATAAAATGATATATATGGCTATCTCCTGATGGAAAAACGCGAAATCAAATTGATCATGTTGTGGTAAACGGAAGGCATGCGACCAGTGTCTTAGACGTGCGTACTATTCGAGGAGTTAACATCGACTCGGCTCATCATCTTGTCGCAGCCAAGATTCGCACTCGCCTCTGTGCAGCAAAACGCGCGCGCTCAATGACTAGGAAAGCTTGTCGTCCAAAAGGAAAGCTTGCCGTCCAAAAGCATCAATCACAAATTGAAAAAATATCAATTAGTCGACGAGTTATAGCCAAAAACCCATGTAAACAATATGCTGAAAATCGGCATTTGACTGCAAAGTTCGAAGGTCGATAAAAAAAAATTCGAACTAACATAAACAAACGCCGCGATATGGGTCTTCTAACTTAGCCTCTATTTTCATCTCTCACTCTCAGAATCGACCTAACTTTTGCTAACCGGAATTTGTTCCACTGTGTAATGTCAGCCTGGAAGTCCAAAGTAGAATCTCTGTTGCCAACAAGTGCTACTTTGGGCTGTGTAGGCAATTGCGCAGTAAAGCCCTCTCTCGACGAACCAAAACCGCACTCTACAAGTCTCTCATCATGCCCGTGCTATTATATGACGCGGAAGCATGGGCACTGTCAGAATCGGAGGAGACGGCCCTTGGAGTGTTCGTTAGAAAGATTCTCCGAAAGAAGTATGGACCTCTACGTCTTTGCGACTGCGAATACCACAGACGATGGAACGATGAGCTGTATCAGCTTTACCGCGACATAGGCATAGTCCAGCGAATTAAAATAAAGCGGCTACGTTGGCTGGGACATGTCGTGCGAATAGACGAAAATGCTCCAGCCCTGGAAGTATTCAACGCCTCGACGGCCTCCTCTGCGTTGGAAAGACCAAGTGAAAAAGGACTTGACATCACTTGGTACTTCCAATTGGGGCCTGTTAGCAGTAAGAAGGACTGACTGGCGCAATTTGTTAAACTCGGCCAAAATCTCGTAAGAGGTTATAGCGCCAATTAAGTAAGTAAGTAAGTACTATAAGATACTGAGAACGGTAATAAACAACTTCAGTCTCTGCTGGAGTGCCACAAGGATCGGTATTTTGCCCAATACTTTGGAATACAATGTAATAAGCAGCAGATAAGTCAGAAAGCCGCGAATATAAATGTTTCTCAACAGGTAATCACCTCTAATAGCTATAAAAAGCTTAGGCATCATGTTCAATACGAAAGCCGAAATAATTTAAACAGCACTAACAAGATTTAAATTCTAGGCGGTCTGAAACAACAACGTAGACAACATATGTAAACGTTGCGCTCTACGGTGCACCCATCTGGTCTGAAGCTCTTAATAGAGATAAGATCGCTATACCGACACATTTAGGTGACAGTGTTTCTTGTAAAGATACAATTGATGGTGAATAATCTTTCAATAGAATTTGAAGATTATTGAATTTATTCATATGTATATTATTTTTCGGCCTGTTTTTATTAAACGATAATATTAATTTTTCAGCTGAAGGCCAGTGTATAAGGAAAAGTATATTGGAAAAAAGACAACAACAATTCACTTGAGCTCACAAATTAATATTATCGATTATTGAATTTATGGAAAATTCCATTTATGTATATTCCACTGTAAAAGTTTAACAATTGTTAAAAAGTAATTAAAAGGTAATGCCTTTGCCAAATTCAAGAGTAGTAGCAAACTTTTATAATCACGCAAATATGAGCCATAAAACAAAGCCGCCAGAGGAAAAGTATCATTCCTACGAGCTAGAGATTTTTCGCTTGTGGAGGCGTTGAAGGAATGACGTGTGTATCTGTGGGGAATAAAGTTCAAGATTATCATGGACTGTAATGCATTTGCAAAAACGATTGGGAAAAAGAAGTTCCAGCAGACTTTGGCTATGAAATTGAACGCAGAGTAGGTACTAAAATGTGCCATATTGATGCGTCAAGTAGAGTTTCCTGCCTTTTGATGGAAGATTTGAATAACAGGCTCCAACAAGCGAAACTAAAGTTGATTGGATCCTGCCAGTATTGAAAGAAACAGACAAGTTAGTAGCTATAAGACGTACACAGTTTGGAATGGACTTATAGTTGAGAGGAAAATGTTCAGGACATTACAAGGCGTCCAAAATATTGCATCACGGTTGGTCAAGGTTGATGAGCATAAAGGCTCAGGATTCCATAAAACTGTGGTGGACTTCCTGAAGAAGTGTGAGCTCTTCGATGGGCGGAGGTGAACGATAAATCAGGATAGCCGAGTTGTGGGATAGTACGCAGGTTAAAGGGAAGTGACATCTAGCTGACCGAACGCGACGACAAAGGAAAAAAAAGCTAATCAGCTTCATTATCGCACTCTTTAAACTTGATGAATGAAGGAGGACAGCGGCAACGACAGAAAAACGGAGAAATATAAGATTTTGAATTGGCAAAGCGCTAACATGTTGGTTCGGTACGGCGCGCAACCGTAGTGACAGTTTGAACTTTAAACTAATTCCATGGTTAATTAAATTAAAATATTAAGTAATGCATTTATGAATTATATTATACATTAGTGAATGAACTTATAAACTATTTAAGCAAATTGGCGTTTTACAAGATATCTTCTTCTATATATGTATATATAAATAAGTTCTATTGTGTTAGTGACTGATGTTCTCAGGAATGCCTGAACCGATTTTGTTTCTGCTAAGTTCATATGAAAGGTGACATCAATACCAAGGTTTTTATGTATAAACGGTATCTGTATGTGGATTGGTTCATGAGTTATAGCCATTTTGGTGAACACTGCATTCATTTCGACTTATATGTGAACTTAACAGCTAACGACTTATATGTTAACTTAACAGCTAATATATATATACATGCGATGCTGTAACGGACTTTTTCTCCTTTTGACTTATATGTTAACTTAACAGATAATATATATATGTAATGCTGTAACGGATTTTTCTCCAAGGTAGCTAGCTTTTGAGTGCCTGCTATGACTGAAATTTCATGATCAGCTGATCTATTTCAATTCTTAATAATTGTTTTATTCAACTAACATACATATGTGCTTCAATTTTTGAATTTCGTGAATAAATAAAATTTCAATTACTTAATATTTAATTGGTGAAGCAAAAATTTTTAATACAAAATGGTACGTACGCGCAACAATTTGGGGCGTCAATCACGTCATACTAGAAATGTTGCGGCATCTAGAGCATCTCAAAGTGACGAACAGCGTGCAAATAATACTTTGGCTGCTCGAAATGCCATGGCACGTGGTAGGACTATGCGAAATCCAACTCAACGTCCGTACGTGCGACGTACTTTGGAGCGTGCTGCATTCAATTATGATGCAAACTTTGATTACGTTTCTCATGGCAAGGTTTCAATTGGACCAATGACTACTGTTTGCAGTTATTGCAAGGGACTTAAGTTTAAACATGAGATATCTGGATTGTGTTGTTCAAACGGACAAGTTAAATTACCAGAATTGAATTCACCACACCTTGCATAATTTGGTAACTGGTGGCACACCAATTTCAAAGCATTTTCTGGAAAACATACAAGGGTATAACTCTGCATTTCAAATGACTTCATTTGGAGCGACGAATATTATGCGGGACAATTTTATGCCAACTTTCAAGGTATTTTTGTTTGTTTTGATGTTTATTTAGATGATCACGAAACGTACTATTGTGAAAATTTCAATCTTCAATAGATTCAAGGCCAAGTTTACCATCGACTTGGTTCTTTGTTACCCTTTCCTGATCAAACCTATCAATTTTTGCAAATATACTTTGTGGGTAACTCAAATGTGGAAACCAATCGTCGTTGTGATATATCATCAAATTTGCGGAGGGATATTATCGAGCGTTTGCAGAATATGTTGCATGCTGAAAATGAATTAGTGCGACTTTTTCAAACTGCTCTCGATCAAATGCCATCAGATGAATATGCAATTGTGATTCGAGCTGACAAAACGCCTCCTGGGCAACATGTCAGACGTTTTAATGCGCCCACAATGGATGATGTCGCTATTGTAATCGTAGGCGATGAATTCAATTCCCGTGACATTGTGCTGCGCTGGAGAAATATGCAACTGCAAAGAGTATCTGAAACTCATCGCTGCTATGATGGATTACAGTACCCATTGTTGTTTTGTCGAGGAGAAGACGGTTATCATGTTAACATTAAAATGATCAACCCTTCTACCGGTTAGTTCATTTAAATTTTATTTAATTTTTATCGTTTTTCGAATAATTTTTAATTCTAGGAGCGGAATCAAATAAAAAAGTTAGCGCAATGAATTATTATTCATATCGCCTTATGGTCCGTGAAAATGATATTAATCATATTTTGCATTATCGAAGACTTTTCCGTCAATTTGTTGTTGATATGTACGCCAAAATTGAAAGTGAACGACTAAATTTCATACGATTTAATCAGAAGAAATTACGTTCGGAGGTGTACATCCATTTGCGTGATGCTATAAATAATGATGGTAATGTTAATGATCTTGGGAAAATTACCATTTTGCCTTCAACGTACACAGCCAGCCCACGTCATATGCATGAGTATGCGCAGGATGCAATGACTTATGTGCGTCATTACGGTCGACCGGATTTATTTATAACATTTACGTGTAATCCGCAATGGAGTGACATTAAAGATAATTTATTCGCTGGCCAAAGTCCAACCGACCGCCATGATATCACTGCCCGTGTTTTTAAGCAAAAATTGATAGCGCTTATGCATTTTATAATGAATTCTAAAGTGTTTGGTGAAGTCAAATGCTCGATGTACTCTGTGGAGTGGCAAAAGCGTGGTTTGCCACACGCTCACATTTTAATATGGTTGGTGAATAAAATCACACCGCATGAAGTTGACAATGTGATATGTGCTGAAATTCCTAATCAAATAAGTGATCCTGAATTATATGATGTTGTTGTGCAAAATATGATACACGGTCCATGTGGAGCATTCAACATTAACTCCCCATGTATAGTTGATGGCAAATGTAGTAAACGTTATCCAAGGGCTTTGGTTTCAGATACAATCACTGGAAATGATGGTTACCCATTATATCGTCGTCGATCAACTCAAAATAATGGTAGATCAGTTACCACAAGAGTACAAAATCAAAACGTTGAAGTCGATAATCGTTGGATTGTGCCGTATTCACCTTTATTGTCGAAAGTATTCAAAGCGCATATTAATGTCGAATACCGCAATTCTGTCAAGTCCATTAAATACATTTGCAAATATGTAAATAAAGGTAGTGATATGGATTATATGGAGCTACTGATCCAAATAGAAACGACGAAATACATAAATATCAAATGGGGCGTTACATTAGCAGTAATGAAGCGATTTGGCGTATTTTTTCATTTCAAATTCACGAGAGATATCCAGCTGTTGTTCACTTAGCTGTTCATCTTGAAAATGGCCAGCGTGTGTATTTCACTACCGAAAATGCTGCACAGAGAGCTCTATCACCACCTCATACAACTCTAACTGCATTTTTTAAATTGTGTGAAGTTGATGCTTTTGCCAGAACGTTATTGTATGCAGAAGTGTCAACTTATTTTACGTGGAGTGCATCAAAAAAGGAGTTCCAACGGCGCAAGCAAGGAAAACGTGTTGATGGACATCAACATTTATATTCAAGTGATGCTTTGGGACGTATATATACTGTTCACCCAAATAATGCTGAGTGCTTTTATTTACGTTTGCTGTTAATAAACGTTCGTGGGCCAACATCATTTCGACAGTTAAGAACAATCAATAGAGTTTTGCATACGACATATCGACAAGCGTGTCAACAGCTCAATTTGTTGGAAAGTGATATTCATTGGGAACAAACACTTGCAGATGCAGCAGTTGTCGCTCATCCTTATCAAATTCGAGCATTGTTTGCAATTATTTTGTCTACCTGTTTTCCATCGAATCCATCTGAATTGTGGACAAAATTCCAAGACTGTCTATCGGAAGATATTCTGTTTCGAGTACGTCAAGAAAATCGTAATCCTGCAATGGATTTCACGCCAGAAGTTTGCAATGAAACATTGATTTGTATTGAAGATTTCTGTTTGCAGATTGCTAATAAGGCATAACCACAATTGGGAATGCCATCACCTAATCGTGCAATGCATGACATTTTTGAGTTAGAACTGCAACGTGAACAACAATACGATCGCAACGAATTAAATGCTTTTGTCCACGCAAATCTTTCGACATTGAATGCGGAGCAAAAAAAGGCGTACGATAATATTATGCGAGCTGTCAATAGTGAAGCCAGTGGATTTTATTTCCTGGATACACCAGGAGGCACCAGAAAAACGTTTCTAATTATATTGTTATTGGCAACGATACGTTCCCAGAATAAAATTGCATTGGCATTGGCGTCTTCTGGCATTGGAGCCACTTTGTTAGATGGTGGTCGGACAGCACATTCTGTTTTGAAATTGCCATTGAATTACCAAGTAAAAGAAACTCCCACATGTAACGTTTCAAAAACATCTGGAACGGCAAAATTATTGAAACGTTGCGGTATCATTCCTTGGGATGAATGCACTATGGCGAATAAGAAATCTGTTGAAGCTTTGGAAAGAACAATGAATGATCTCCGAGATAATTCAGAGTTGTTTGGTGGTGCATTGATTTTATTGTCAGGCGATTTTAGGCAAACATTGCCCGTCATTCCTAGATCGACCGCGGCCGATGAAATTAACGCTTGCTTAAAGTCTTCATATTTATGGAGATTTGTTAAAATATTGAAACTCACTACCAACGTTCGTGTTCAGTTGCAGAATGATCCATCTGCTGATAAGTTCTCTAAGCAATTGCTGAAAATTGGAAATGGTGCAATGCCTGTTGATGACACTGGATTAATAACATTGCCAAATGATTTTTGCCGTTTCGTACAGTCAAAAGAGGAATTGATTGAATGTGTTTTCACTAACATAGCACAACAATATACATGCCATGCATGGTTGAGTGACAGAGCAATTTTAGCGGCAAAGAACAAAGATACTACTGAATTAAACATGGCTATACAATCAAAGATTCCTGGCGAATTGGTGTCGTACAAGTCTGTGGATACTGTTACGAATGAAGAAGATGTTGTGAATTATCCAACAGAATTTTTGAATTCGTTGGACTTGATATGCCATTTGAATTTAAACGACTTCAGTTTCCTGTTCACCTTGCGTTTGTGGTTACCATTAATAAGGCGCAAGGCCAATCCTTAGGAATTTGTGGTGTGAATTTAGAGTATCCTGTTTTCTCACATGGACACAAACGGTTTTGTATATTTACACCGAAAATGGAAAAACAACTAATGTTGTTTACCACAGAGCATTACAATAAAAGCAATTTGTCACTGATTTAAATGAATTTGAATTGATTTTTTTATTTTCTTTTTTGCACTACAAAGTGTGCAGGGGGCTCGCTAGTATGTCTATATTTATTTCGCTACCTTTATGCTGTTACAAACACCCCAACTAGCACAAATAGTCGCTGGAACGGAGTAGCTACTATTGTGGTGACTTTAAAGTATTTTGTCACTAGCCACGGGCAAACGTATCTTTTACGAGCTTACGACTAAAATGGGGAATACTATTTCCGTAACCACAACGTTCCAGCGACGTTCCTGTAATCTATCAGGCAGCGATCCATTGACGTTAGGGCTACGAAGCAGCGATGTCGCAACGTGTTGGCTGCGATTTTCAGGGAACTTTACACTCGAACATCGTTGCTTAATTTGTTGCTTGCTTTTTCTCGCAACTCATTTCGTTATATCTGTCTCATAATTATGTATATATACGGACTTCTTTCCATTTCACTAAGAACCGTAGAACAGAATAATGTAAGATAATGACGCCGTGATAATACAAAATATTAAAAAGGAAATCGTTTCGTTTTGCGATAGCCTGCATGCAAAAACTAAAGCGGATGGAAATTTACTGTCTAATATAATGATATAACCTTGGAATTTGGCCACGCGCTACAAAAATATTGTCAGAATATTCCGAGTAATATTAAAAGACACCGTTTACTATTTTAAAAAAGTTTATTAAACAAGAATTCAGGAGTATTACAAACGTGACTGTCCTCGTCCGCGGTCCGATGCACTCTCTCCACATTACTCTGTCCTCTCTCTCGTCCGTCTTATTTACAGTCATGGTCACATCAGTAAGGTCAAGTCAGAAAATCATTTGACAGCTCGGCCTTTTCTTACTTTGACATTGCCTCAATGTCATCTGCGTTATCGTCGTTCTCGCTGGTATCGTCGCTATCTATAGTAGGTGGTGGTACACACCACGGCTTCAGTCGATCAGATGAATAAATAGAGCTGAATCGTATCTGTTTACGCTGCATACCATCGATATCTTCTACCAAATATCGGTCTTTACATAGCACCTTGCTGACCACATAAGGACCGCGATATCGCGCGTCCAACTTGCGCGATTCTCCAGTAGATTGTAGATCATTTAAAATAACTATCAGATCGTCCACCTTGTACTCAGTGGGAGACTTGTGTTTTTCGTCGAATCTCTTCTTCCACTTCTCTCGTTGTTGCTGCAGTTTGGTGAGAGCTTCTACCCTTCTCTCAGCCATAGGTAGTTCATCACGATCGTCAATTACCGCTGCCAAAATTTTATTACGTAGGACGTCTCGGATCTTAAAATCAAATATCAAATCGTTTGGGCTAAACCCTGTGCTCGAATTCACTTGAGCGTTGACGCTGCATTGTAGCTTTTGCAAATAATCGTCCCACTCTTTTGCATGGGTACCCGATGTTCGCAGAAAATTCAAAATAGTTTGGTTGGCTCGCTCTACCTGCCCATTTGAGCGAGGTGTTCTTACAGCAGTTTTAATATGTTGAATATCATGGTCATCACAAAATTGTTCGAACTGCTTGGATGTGAAAGCAGTACCACGGTCGCTTACAATCCTCGTTGGTAAACCAAAATATGAGCTAAGCTCACTTAAAACCTGCAATACGGGCTGCGTCTTAGTATTTCGTACTGGCTTTACTACTAAGTACTTGGTACTTACCATACTGTGTATGTTCGACTGTGCGGACGTGTTTCTGATCGCTCGTCATTGCTATTCAAATTTGCTAATATTCCAAAAAAGAAAATAAACAATAAGTTATTGGTGTTAGTATGGTGCTTATACGAAGACAGTGGCTCCTCACTAAGTGACTTACATATTTCAACATAAATATTCTACAAAACAATTTCTACAAATATATTCCGCTAAAAACAAATATCATTAATTTAATATGCCTTGCCTGTGCGGGCTAAAAGTTGATCGGATGCAACGTAAAGTGCAGTGTGCTAAATGCTCGGAGTTTTTTCACTTAAACTGTGTTGGTGTTTTACCGGCTGATCTTGACTTTCTGCTTGAATCCGATAAGCCGTTTTTCTGTAAAGTTTGCATGGCTGAGCGCCGAAAATCAGTTTGCTCGCCCCCCCTACCAGCAGTATCGACGGAGAAAGTTGATGTTAATTCAGCCTCCTCCGACTCTCAAAATTGCAATACAGTTGACATTTCAAATGAAAATAGTGACATACAGCAAATTACTTTGCATACCGTCGTAAAGGAAATTGCCGCTCTCAGAAGCGAAAATGTGCGCGTGTTATCTTTGCTCAATGCTTTGCATGCCGATAAGAAACAACTAATGCTAAAGTTCGATGCCCTGCATGCAGAAACTCTCTCTATGCAGACTAAACTCAACAACAAAGATGCTAGCATATCGTTACTAACCTCGGAACTTAAAAATCTTCGTGATATTCTAGCTTGCTCGTCTAACGTTGGTACATTTTCTTCTCTGCCTGTTGTTAACTCACCGGCATCCGTTGCTACGAGCTCTCTTACTGTGGCTGCTAATAATACATCGCAACCTCCTGCTAAAATTAATGCAGCGAATAAGTCGACGTCGCTGTTTTCTACTACTGCTTCTCCCTCTTCGCGCAGTGCTGCTGCTGTATTGGCCAGTGCTAACCCAATAACTGCGAAAACAACATCTTCTGCTAATGCTGCGCTCATGCCAGTCTCGTTGCCTATGCCGGTTGTTATCTGTAATGATGTTTCGTCGCCGGCTGCTGCTTCTAGTGCTGTTGATGTTACGTCGAGTTCTGCTGCTGCGCCTGTGCTACCTCTCCCAGCTTCGTCACTGTGTTCTCAGGCTGTTATACATGCTAGCGCTGCTCTCCCTAGTGCAGTAACTACTCAATCATTTTCTTATGCTAATGTTGCTGCGTTCATACCGCCTCCTGAGTCGTCCGCTCAAAATGCTGTAACTGTTGCTAATACTCGTATGCATAGTGTTGACAAAAGCCCCAACTGGAAAAATTCAACCAAGAATAGTCGCCGTAAGTTAAAACAGCCCTTAGTTATCGGCTCTAGCGTCAATAACGAATTAAGCGTCGTATCGAAAATGAAGTGGTTACATATTTCCTCCTTCTCGCCCAGTGTAACTACTGATGATATCTTGGCATATGTCTCGAAGCATGCAGCTATCGACAAAAAGTTCCTGGTTTGCTTTACGCTTATTAAGAAAGATACCAGGGTTGACGATCTTTTGAGAGTCAACTTTAAGCTAGGCGTATCTGAATGGTGCTACGATAAGTTGTTGAATGCAGATATTTGGCCTGCGAAGGTTAAGATCCGACCGTTCCAGTTTTTTCACAGAAACGGTGCCCCTCTACAAGAATCATAAATGCGTCCTCTCATCCTGAAATTCGTTCCAAAAATCTTAATATTTATTTTCATAACGCCTCCGGTATAAGGACAAAGTCTAAGTTGTTATATGATCTGAGTGCACAATTGGAATATGACATCTTTGTGATTATCGAGACCTGGCTAAATATGGACTTCTGTGACAGCGAATTCTTTGACTCTAAGCTGTATAACGTGTACCGAAAAGACCGCGATTCTTCTAAAACAGGACTTCTTAGAGGCGGTGGTATTCTTATCGCTGTTCAGCGGAAATTTCGGTCATCAGTTCTGCCGTTGGAAAATCGTGACTCGCTTCTGGACCAACTCTGCGTATCTGTACATGGCACTTCTAAACTATTTATTTGTGCGTCTTATATCCCTCCATCTAGCGTGGATACTCTTTACATATCGCACGTCGACAATATTGTTAACTTGATATCTGAGCGGCCAAATGGTAATTTTTGTATTCTAGGCGATTTTAACTTAGGTAATACCGCCTGGACTAATATGCATGATAGTTCTGCCTTGATTCCAATAAATATCAATTGCTGTTCTGAATCTTATTTAGTTGATAATTTTTTAAGTCTTAATCTTATGCAGATAAATAACTTTGTAAACAAATTAAGTAAAATCCTAGATCTTATTTTTATTAGCGACAATATGAACTTTTCATTGCGTGAATGCCTGGATCCTCTGTCGGACCACTGCATGCACCATGTACCACTTGTTCTGCAATTGGAATTTTATGATTTTAACGCGATTTATCCGGATAGCGAATCCACCAAATTTTGTTTTAAAAATTGTAACTTTGGTGCCGTGAATGCTGAAATTTCCTTGATTGATTGGGATTCAATATTTTCTAGGGTCGAAGTAGCTGAATGTTTCAAAGCCTTCAAAACCATAATAAAGGACATTTGCTTGAATTTTATTCCGCTAGTTAAAAGAAGTTGCTACAAAATTCCTTGGTATACCGAAGAGCTAAAAAGTCTCAAGAATTTAAGAAATAAATTTTTCAAAAAATTCAAACAGACCAGTTCCGAATTTCATAGGAATGAATACCTGCGTTATTCGAGCGAGTTTAAAGTACTCAGTAAAACTCTCCAAAGAAACTTTGTTCGTAAGTTTGAATCAGACATCAAGTCCAATCCAAAGGCTTTTTGGCGCTATGTAAGTTCTATGAAACTAAGCTCAAGCATTCCTTCGCAAGTTTTTTATAATGAAGCTACTGCTAACTCTTCTTTAGAGGCGGCTAATCTTTTCGCAGATTTCTTTAGCTCAAATTTTGAACAGGATTCGGATCAAGCTAATAAGTTTATATCAGATGTCAATACCGACTCCCGAATTAATTTTGGGGCTCTTTCCTTAAAGCTCGATGACGTGATCGATGGAATTCTGCATATTAAATCCTCATCGCAAACGGATGTTGATGGGCTATCCTCCTTTTTATTAAAGAATTGTTCTGCACTTGCGTATCCAATTTTATTAATTTTCAATAAATCTCTTAATTGTGGGGTGTTCATTGATGATTGGAAAGTTTCTTCTATATCGCCAATCTTCAAGAGTGGTAACAAGAATAATGTTTCTAATTATCGACCAATCTCTAAACTGTCGACGGTTTCCAAATTGTTTGAGTTTATTGTCAAGCAGAAGTTATATTTCGTGACTAAGCGTTTAATTTCGACTGAACAACATGGCTTTATGTCGGGTAGGTCTACCGTAACAAATCTCTCAGTTTTCTCCGAATTTTGCCTGTCTGCCTTTAATAATCGAGTTCAAGTTGATGCAGTTTATACCGACTTTTCCAAAGCCTTCGATAAGATCAGCCATTCAATTTTAGTTTCAAAATTAGCAAGCCTGGGCTTTCACTCAATTTTTCTTTGTTGGATAAAATCTTATCTCTCGTCCCGCAGTTGTACCGTCGTGGTAGATAATGCGCCTTCCCGTCCATTCATTGCGTCCTCTGGCATTCCCCAGGGGAGCATTTTAGGCCCCCTTCTATTCATTATCTTTATTAATGATATATCTAGCTATTTTAAGCACTCTCAATTTTTACTATATGCTGATGACTTGAAAATATTCAGAACTATTTCAAGTAATTCAGATTCTCTTAAGATCCAGTCGGATCTTGATAATGTTGCTTTCTGGTGTAGAAAGAACCAATTACATTTAAATATAAAAAAATGTTTTCATGTTTCATTCGCCAAATCTCGCTCCCTTATTGCTACTTCATATTACATCAGTGGCTCTAAGCTAAGCACAGTGGGCGAAATTTGCGATCTCGGTGTGGTCTTCGATTCTAAATTCTTATTTCATAGCCACCTAAACTCCACTATTGCCAAGTCATATTCTATGCTTGCTTTCATTCGCCGATTCAGTTCAGGTTTTAGTGATCCTTACACCTTGAAACTATTATTTACCTCACTTGTACGCTCTAAATTAGAATACGCAGTCTTCATCTGGAGGCCATACTTTGAACGCCACATATTGAGACTCGAAAGAATTCAGAAAACGTTTATCAGGTTTGCCCTACGCTATTTACATTTTAGTGACCCGCTTCCTTCTTATAGCGCTAGGTGTCAGCTAATTAATTTGAAATCTCTAAACTCTAGAAGGACTATACTTTCTCTCACTTTTGTCTTTGATATCATTCGAGGTGCGATTGATTGTCCATTCTTACTAGAACGTATTCACTTTAACATCCCTTCAAGGAACCTTCGTAATCATGATACTTTTTTCCTAGAACGAGCAAGAACGCTATATGCAACTAATTCTCCTATTTTAAGGACTCTAAATGAATATAATAAAATCATGAATTCCACTGCACTTGATTTCTATTTACCAAAAACTAAATTTAAGCTTTTGTTAAATGAATTGGTTAAGTAATTGTTAACTGTGTCTTTCTTTATCACAATAATCTGTAAGAAACTTTTATATTTTTTAGATTATATATATTGAATAAATAAATAAATAAATAAATAAATAAATGCGTCGCTTATGGCAATTACGTAAGTGTACCCCTTTTTGCTTTTTACGAAAGGACCCAGGTGGTCGACATGGAGCGTATAAAAAGGAACAGGTGCTATCGCGTCTATATATAATGTACCTTCAGGCTTGCCTCCCACAGTTTTATTATAACAGCACTCAATGCAAGCTGATATATACTCCTTAACATATTTCCGTATACGAGGAAACCAAAAATGTTGTTTTATGCGTTGAATTGTTTTCTCGAGCCCAAAATGGCCCATATCATCATGGCAAAACATCACAACACGCCAGCGAACAGCTTTCGGAATCACGAAGAGTAGCTTACTACCATCACGTCGGTAAAGTCGATTGTTGTCTACTTGATACTCGTTCCGCAGTTGTTGTATTTGATCAGATTTACGCCTGCCTCGCAACACGTCGATGATTTCACGAATTTTAACATCTTGTAGCTGCATCGTTAACAGCCAATCTTCAGTTTGTAGCGCCCACCAACGGGCGATGCGCGGTATAAGTTCATTTTTCGTTCTTACATTGCTTATAGCTGCACAGTCGGTTACGACCCTAAAAGGTTTCCCTAACAAGTATACCCTAAATCTCTGTAAGGCTTCAACTACTGCCATAACCTCTAGCTCGTAACTGTGGTAACGCGATTCTACCGCAGTGCATCGTCTACTGAAATACATCACAGCATTCCAAGTTTTTCCTTCGTCACCAGATTGGAGGAAAACAGCAGCTATACCAATCGAGCTCGCATCTGTATGCACTTCATGTTTTGCTTTGAAGTCATACAATACCAACACTGGCTCACTTGTCAAAGCTAGTACCAAGGAGTTAAATGCAACAGTCTCTGTATCACCCCATACGAAATTATTCACAGCATCTTTTGCAGTTAATCTATTCAAGGGTCTCGCGATGATGGCATAATTCTTCACGAACTTTCTAAAGAAACCCGTCAAACCCAAGAATCGGCGTACCTCTGTCGGAATTGGGAATTCACGTATCGCTTTTATTTTACACTCGCCAGGTGTAATACCATTAACGTTCATTTTATGCCCGAGGAAGTTTATCTCAGTGGCCAAAAACTTACACTTATCTCGCCGCAAAGTCAAGTCTGTCTGTTCAAGCAAATTCAAAAATTCGCCAAGCGTTTCTAGGCCATCACTCACGGTTACACTCGGTATTATTACATCATCGAGATACGCGATCACTTTCCGCGGTTTCATTTTTACGCATAGTTCATTCATCATGGTCTGGAATACCGACGGCGCATTCACCAGACCAAATGGCATACGGTTATATTCGTAATGACCATCATTAGTAACGAACGCGGTAAATTGTTTACTCCCCTCATCAACTTCGATTTGATGATAACCCATATTAAAGTCCAAAACAGTGAAATAACGATTACCGGCGAGTATTGCGAAAAGTTCGTCCATAATTGGCATAGGGAATGGTTGCTTTACTGTAACCCGATTTAATTCCCTATAGTCCACACACATTCTGTATTCATTATTTTTCTTCGATACTACTACGATCGGCGAAGAATACGCGGAATTAGACACTCGAATAACATCTTTCTCCAACAAATCACGAATTATTTCATTCACTATTGGGCGTTTTGCAAAAGGCAACCTATACGGTTTCATATTTATGGGCTGATCAGTGGAGAGTTTAATGCACATCTTCACTAAATTCGCTTTTCCCAACGTTGAAAAGCGTTTTCCAAATCTACACAAGATTTTGCTTAAGTCACCATACTTGCCCACATTAGCGTTACCCTCAATAGTGTTCACAGTTTTCGTATCACTATCATGAATATATAAATTGTCACCATCAATTACGTATTTATTCTCACCCGAACATAGCACGTCACGCCCAAGGAGAATATCATTTTCAATTAACTCGTCATTAACAACCAATAAATGTACGCTGACTTTTGCATTATCGATTCTCATTTCGACCTGCATTTTATCAAAACACTCACACACTCCACCTCCAAAACCTTTGAGGCGCACATAGCATTTTTCTTTTACACATTTATCTATTTTTGCCGCAACTGAATTTCTCACCAACGAACGTGAGCTACCTGTGTCAACAAACGCTTCGATTTCCTTGTCATTTACAAAAACTTTCTTTACTGTAAACTTTATAGGTTGTTCTTCGATAGCATTGCATTTTTCGGACTTTTGCTTTTGCCCTTTGCACTCGGCTATACGGTGACCTATTTCACCACACTTTTCACATTTTGGTTTTTGTTTCTTTTCATTACATTCACGCGATATGTGACCCGGTTTGCGACAATTATAGCAAATAATGTCCCCCTTCGATTTCTTTTCACTTGTCACACGCTTTATTTGGTTGTCTTGCATTGTTTGTTCTTTGCTAGATTATACGCACAATCACGTATTTTATCATCGCTTGGTCATCCACTCCGCCTTGGTGACCTTTCGCCAACACTCGATAATAAAACATTTCAGGAGTTTCATTTACCCCTCGTCGCATATTCATAAGTTCCATATGAACATCTGCTGAATTAATTATTGACGGAAACTGAGTAATAAAGTCATTTACAAAACATGACCAGTTTACATATACGATTGGTGCAGAATCTATCCACCACTTTGCAGCGCCCTTTAATTTTGCTTGTACTGCAAAGAGAAGTATTTTCTCATTCCACCCATACACATGTAGAAGTTGCTCTACTCGGCCGACAAACTGCACCGACGACAATGATTTATCACTCGGATCAAACGACGGCAAAACTTGAATTATGTCGTTCACATTTCCGAAACCATTATACATTTGACGATTGTCCCAATTCCCATTTTGTTGCAAATAATGAGACTGCGCGAATGTATCATTTGAATACATATATGTTGGCATTGTATTTCCCCTTGCACCATACGCTGGCATTGCTGCAAACACTGTATTCCGATTTCCATTTCGTTCTGCCTGACCCATTTGAGCGAACGAATACTTATTAGAATTTTCTCTCTCACTCGCTGCTCTTGCCGCTGTCCAAGTAGGGTTACATTCAAACATACGCGATGTTGCAACCGATGATTCGACGAACTGCACATGACGCGGAGTCGGCGTCGCTGCTTGCGCAGAGTTTGAACCAAACGTTCCTCTGCTTTCGCTTGCTGGCATATCTTGCTGCGCAACATGTACAGGCATGCGTACAGGTTCACACATTGCCCTGCTCGTCATGTTCTCCTGTACATTGCACATATTTACCGAACGCGAAACTGGTGTTGGTGAGGATGTTCTTAATGGCATATCACTAACCTCATCTGCCTCAACACGCACTGACTGGAAAGCATTTTCCAATTGTTTTACCCGGCGTTCAACACTTTCATTTAGTGCACTTGCGAATTTTTCGCTATACTGGTTTTCGTACCAGCGCTCGATTAGTTTTGCCTTATTGCCCGACGTCAGCAAACCAGCATCCCGCAACTTTGCCCGTAGTTTCCCCACATTCAAATCACCAATTCTTTCCATTTTTTTTTTATTTCTAATTTCGCCTTAGAAATTGTTTCTACGCAACGTTTATACACGGACACACGAACACGCCTCTTTCTTATGCTTCGGTATTCACAACCGCTCGCGCACAAATTTTTCGCATGTTTTTTCTAAACTTCTATTAACCACGCACTTGGGCTTTTTTCCCCTTCTGAATATTGTCAGAATATTCCGAGTAATATTAAAAGGCACCGTTTACTATTTTAAATAAGTTTATTAAACAAGAATTCAGGAGTATTACAAACGTGACTGTCCTCGTCCGCGGTCCGATGCACTCTCTCCACATCCGTCTTATTTACAGTCATGGTCACATCAGTAAGGTCAAGTCAGAAAATCATTTGACAATATTTAATTTTTTATAAAAGTATTCTCAATAAAATATCTAACAACTTGCACGAAAATCATATGCCAAATAAATTTTTGTATTGTCTTTTCGTAGTCTTAAAATAAACATTAAATATTAATTGTTAATATTTGTGATGATGTAATGATGTTTAATTATTCTTATGTTTTAAGTTAATTTAATAAAAGCGTAAGTTTTTTCTAAGCAATGGCGAATTTTAGAATAAACGACTTTGAAGTGATATTCATCAAAAAACACGACTTCAAAGTAATTTATACACTATCCATTACTTAAAAGTTATTTTTTTACAAAGTACCGAATGGTACTATAGCGTCGCTTTAAAGTTGCGGGAAAGTTGTCAGTACTGTAAATTTTACTTTAAAGTTTCGGTTGTCACTTCATAGTTCCATCAACAAGAAATAAATCAAGCAGAAATAAATCAAGCAGAGCCCATGTCATAATGTTGCAGCTGCGTCATGGCAGTGTTGTCGTATCACCTATTTTAAGCGCCAATACCTTTTGCCTCGACTTTTGGAACTCGATATTTATGTTTGTTTACAACCCTGTTTTGTGGAAAGTTTGTCCCAAGGCGAATTCATATAAGGTGGAGTTGGATGGATAGCTGAGCGATTTCGAATCACGGCTAGGAATACCAAGTGAAGGTGTCACAAAAAACAAATTCTGTTGGCTTTTTTTCTGTTGCTGTTTTTGCAGGTTGATGCAATAAAAAACAGATTGAGACTTTTTCAAGACTATTAAGGCAAAGCCCTGTATGGCAAAAAATAGGAATGAATTAATTATGAACGCCTTGGAAATGGATAACAAGTACCCTAGACCATAGTGGTTTCGAACAAATGAATGACAAATTAGACGATCTAGTGCTAAATAACAATAGATACATTTCTTCTTCCTCTTAATTTGCACAATAATTGCCTAGGCGATTTGACCGATTTCAGTATAGCGCGCCAGTCGCTCCTTTGCTTTGTCAATGGTACCAGCTAGAAATTCTAAGTGTAGTGAAGTCCTTCTCGCCGTCGTAAAGAGGCAAGGGCCCACAAATTTTTCCTCGAGCACTACATGGACCATTTCATTTGATGTGGACAGCGTGCATGCTTCTGCGGTTTTCAATAGCACGGACATGATAAGAGACTTACATATGTATATACAGAAGGTTTGGGTTGTCGAGACTTTACTATGCAGTTGTCAAAATTGTATCTGTGACGCAAGAGCCAAGATGTGAATGCTTTTCCTGTTTATTTCGTAACAGGAGGTACTTGGTTTTGCCCTCGTTCTTATAAAAGATGGTGCCTGGGCGGTTTAATTCTGCAGCTCGAATTATATTTTCCAACATAATGTTAAAGACGTCGCATAATAGGGGGTCACCCTATTTGAAACCTCTTTTGATATCAAACGGCTCGGAGAGGTCCCTCCGAATTCCACCTGAGCTGGTGGTCTTGCTCAGCGTAATTTTGTATAGCCATATAAGTTTTGCCGGGATACTAAATTTAGACATCGCGGGATATAGACAACTTGTCACAGTGCTGTCAAAATGTGACTTAACCTTAGAACCGGAACATGACAAATCTAACGTTTTTCGGAATTTAAGTGGCTCAGTGCCCGCAATGCATTTTGTATGGAAGTTTCAGTTGTTAAATAATTTTTTTTTTTAGGACCAAAGTTGAATTTCCAATTGGGATGCTTTAGGAGCTTTTCGGCCGGTAATATTTTTAAAAGCAAACAAAACGTTTCTTTTTTTCTCCTACGCGTTTCGGCGTCTTCCGCGCCTTCATCAGGGAGTCTGCATTTTATCTATATATATAAAAATGAAATGCCCCATGTATGTTACCTCATCACTTGAGAACGGCTTAACCGATTTTCTTCATTTAAATTTTATTTGGTTTCCTTCTGACTGTAGATGGTTTGTAAAAAATAAAAATTGTAAATGGTGTTGCCAGACCTCTAAAAAATAAAAAAATAAAATTTCTTTGGTTGGACTACAATATGACCGTTTTTTTATTTTTGGACAGTGTTACCATTTATAAAAAAGTAAAAATTAATATAAAAAGTGGTGAGAGAGTTGCCATCTTTTTCAATTAATCTAATAGGTTAAATCAAGATATGCAATGCGGGTATCAAATGAAAGAGCTTTAAAAAACTAACATTTCGAGAATAAATTTATTAGTGTTGCCACCTGTTTAAAAACTTAAATTCAATTCAATTTTAAGTCAAGTGAAATATTGCAATTTGAATTTGGTTTAAGAAGTCTCTAAACTAAAGGTAGTTATTGTATTCTATCTGTTGTTCATACATAATGTATTTAAAAATCCACTAATCACTTCGCAGCTTACCTAAACACTTGAAAGTAGTCTACATACGAGTATATCTTCTTCTTCTTGTATATATACATATAAAAATGAAATGCCCCATGTATGTTACCTCATCACTTGAGAACGGCTTAACCGATTTTCTTCATTTAAATTTTATTTGGTTTCCTTCTGACTGTAGATGGTTTGTAAAAAATAAAAATTGTAAATGGTGTTGCCAGACCTCTAAAAAATAAAAAAATAATATTTCTTTGGTTGGACTACAATATGACCGTTTTTTTTATTTTTGGACAGTGTTACCATTTATAAAAAAGTAAAAATTAATATAAAAAGTGGTGAGAGAGTTGCCATCTTTTTCAATTAATCTAATAGGTTAAATCAAGATATGCAATGCGGGTATCAAATGAAAGAGCTTTAAAAAACTAACATTTCGAGAATAAATTTATTAGTGTTGCCACCTGTTTAAAAACTTAAATTCAATTCAATTTTAAGTCAAGTGAAATATTGCAATTTGAATTTGGTTTAAGAAGTCTCTAAACTAAAGGTAGTTATTGTATTCTATCTGTTGTTCATACATAATGTATTTAAAAATCCACTAATCACTTCGCAGCTTACCTAAACACTTGAAAGTAGTCTACATACGAGTATATTTATATATAAAAATGAAATGCCCCATGTATGTTTCCGCATCACTTGAGAACGGCTTAACTGATTTTTGTTGTTGTGCTCATAGTTGCCAAGACAATGTTTGTATGGTAAAAAGGTACAGCCACGCCCTAAAGGTTTTCTGCAATTTATTTTTACTAACAACGGCCACTAGGTTGCATTTTGGTGCAAAAATCCATATTTTTAGGTTTTTTCCGACTAAGAAGGTAGTTATTGTATTCTATCTGTTGTTCATGCATAATGTATTTAAAAACCGCTAATCACTTCGCAGCTTACCTAAACACTTGAAAGTAGCTCGCGCGATCTCAAGTACATCACTAAACGCTATTAAATACCCTTAATAACAGCTTGCACAAAAACTCAGTACCTGCCATCTTTTTATTGTTATGTTGTTCTAAATTTGGGGTGGTATATACAAATTCGCTTGCATTGGCGAATGTATGTTGTTGTTGTATGTGTGTTCAACTGATATTGTAAGTATAGGAACATTACATGTTGTTAGGCCTTTGTTTTTTGTTATTTCGCTAAATCATATGCGTTGGCGGCTAAACAATAATTAGTCTGAGCTAGCGCATTAGCTCTATAACATCAATAAACTTAGTTGTGAGATTTTCGAAGTAATTTTGTTATATGTATCAACATTGTTTGTACTGGTGCACTGGAAAAGATTATACATATTTGTTGTGTTTGGAGACATGCCGCCAATAAAGCGTCAAAATATCGGTCGGCGTACTCGCAGAGCAAGGGTAATGACTATCAGTCGGGACGACGAGAGCGTTGTAGACCGTACCCAGCGTTTGGATGCAAATCGAATAAGAATTTCTCAAGCCCGATCAATTATGACTCCGGAGCAAAGGGCAGAGTCGGGTTCGACTCGCTCAGTTGAAAGTAGCGCACAACGCAATTTGGAACGAAGACAAAATAGACGATCAAATGTCACAATTCGGCATGACCGTTTGGCGTTCAGATACGATCCAACAATCGATTACGCCGTGGATTTATCGGTAGACTTTGGAACCATGAGCACTGTTTGTCAGCATTGTAATGCTTTGAAATTTCGGTTAGAACCACCAGGATTATGTTGTGCAAACGGAAAGGTTAAATTACCACAGATTACACCACCACCTGAGCCACTAGCATCGTTATTTTCCGGCCAGGATTCTCTATCCAAGCATTTTTTGCAAAACATTCAAACATACAACAGTGCCTTCCAAATGACGTCGTTTGGAGCTAATATAATCGCAGAAAGAGGTTTTAGGCCAACTTTTAAGGCATGTCCATTTTTAATTATACCACATGTCACATACACACGACGAGCCCGGTGTACTTAGGTTTTTTTTTTCAATTTGATATTTAGATTCAAGGACAAATACACCATCGTACTGGAGCATTGCTACCGCCTGTAAATGAACAACATAAATTCCTGCAGGTTTATTTCCTTGGAAATTCAGATGATGAAATCAATCAGCGTTGTGCCATCAATCGTGCGCTAAAGCGAAATATTATTGCACAACTGCAACAACTCTTACATGAACATAATGAGTTGGTTAGATTGTTCAAGACAGCACTAGAAATGATGTCTTCAGATGATCACAAAATAGTGATCAAAGCAGATAAAAGACCTGTAGGTGAGCATGAAAGGCGCTTTAATATATATAAAAAAATATATAATATGTTATTCTTTTGATATTTTAATCAACTCAAGTGTCGTGTTTATGAAAAGTTTACCTTTGATTTGTAACAGGTCAAGAAACAAACAAAAAAGTTAGCTCCATGAACTTTTATGCCTACCGGTTGATGATTCGTCGAAACGAGGACAACCATATATTGAAGTGTCGCAGACTATTTCATCAGTTCGTTGTCGATATGTATGTCAAAATAGAGACGGAACGACTGTCATTTATACGCTTTAATCAGCTCAAATTACGTTCAGAGCAATACATCCATTTGCGAGATGCCCTCAATGAAGATGGAAATGCCAACAATATCGGCCAACTTACCATTTTGCCATCAACGTATGTTGGAAGTCCGAGGCATATGCACGAATATGCGCAAGATGCAATGACATACGTGCGTCAATACGGTCGACCGGACTTATTTATAACATTTACGTGCAACCCTAAATGGACCGAAATCACACAACTATTACTTCCCGGTCAATTATCCAGCGATCGCCACGATATTACAGCACGAGTGTTCAAGCAAAAACTCAACGCGTTGAAAAATTTTATTGTGCAGTATCATGTTTTCGGAGACGTGCGATGTTGGATGTACACCGTAGAGTGGCAGAAAAGAGGACTACCTCATGCGCATATTCTGCTGTGGATGACCGAGAAAATAAGACCGGATGAAATTGACTCAATCATATGCGCAGAAATTCCAGATCAAGAAACAGATCCAGAATTGTATGAAGTTGTTACAACGAATATGATTCATGGACCATGCGGCAGTCATAACCGGGAATCGCCATGCATGATAGAAAACAAATGTTCTAAACGTTATCCGCGTGCTTTATTGGCTAACACAATTACTGGTAATGACGGTTACCCCCTATATCGTCGTCGCTCGGCAGAGGATAACGGTAGGACGATTACGTTAAAAATCAAGAATAGGGACGTTGTAGTGGACAACAGTTGGATTGTTCCGTATTCTCCTCTGCTTTCCAAAACATTCAAAGCGCATTGTAATGTTGAGTACTGCAATTCTATAAAGTCCATCAAATATGTTTGTAAGTACATCACTAAAGGAAGCGACATGGCTGTGTTTGGTATTACATCTCCTGATTACAAAGATGAAATTTCGCAATATCAAATAGGGAGATATATCAGCAGTAATGAAGCAATTTGGAAAATTTTTTCTTTTGCCATACACGAACGTCATCCCACTGTGGTCCACTTGGCTGTGCACCTCGAGAATGGACAAAGGGTATATTTCACGTCAGAAAACGCAGTGCGGATAGCCCAACGTCCACCAGCGACAACGCTAACAAGTTTCTTCTCGACATGCGCAAGTGATCCATTCGCAAGAAGACTGCTTTACTCGGAGATGCCTACATACTTCACATGGAACGCATCATCAAAAAGGTTCCAACGTCGGAAACAGGGAAAGCCTGTTCCTGGATATGAAAATGTATATTCAACCGACGCATTGGGACGCATTTACACAGTTCATCCGAGGAATGATGAATGTTTTTACCTGCGTCTGTTATTGGTTAATGTTCGTGGACCGACTTCATTTGAATTTCTACGAACTGTTAACGGTGAGTTGTGCGCAACATATCGAGAAGCGTGTCAGCGGTTACATTTGCTCGAGGATGACATTCAATGGGATTACGCACTTGCTGACGCTGTTATTTCATCTACTGCACAGAAAATTAGATCACTTTTTGCCATAATAATTTCAACATGCTCTCCATCTAACCCACTTCATTTATGGAACAAATACAAAGACGACATGGCTGAAGATATTTTGCACCAAGCTCGTTTGAGAACAGTGAATCCTGATCTTCAAATTAACATTGAGATCTACAACGAGGTATTGACTTCAATAGAGAATTTGTGCTTGCAAATGTCGGGAAAGATGTTGCACGAATTAGGGATGCCAGCGCCGAATCGCTCTATGCACGATGCATTCAATCGGGAGCTTGAACGAGAACTGCAATACGATCGAGATGTTTTGAGTCAATCAGTGCGAGCGAAAGTCCTACTTTTGAATCAGCAGCAAAAAGCCGCATATGACACATTGATGATAGCAGTCAACGACAACAATGGAGGAATATTTTTTCTGGACGCACCTGGTGGAACGGGAAAAACGTTCCTAATATCACTGATTTTGGCTTCAGTTCGCGCACAAGCCCAAATAGCGCTGGCTGTAGCTTCATCAGGGATCGCTGCCA